>WBNQ01011300.1:0-28178 GCA_013401375.1 Spizella passerina
AGGAAGGACCTGCATCTTGGATGTAAATCCACAGGTATATGATTTATAATGTTATTATTATAACAAGTGTGGGATTATAATGTTGAAGAGGTGAAGAGAGATGCCTTCAGATTTGAAGGCTTCTTATCTGGTTTCAAGGTTACAATTATCAGCTGGATTCCTGTGTTTGTGGCACTTACTTGGAATGGATTAGAAAGATGGAAAACACCCAACTTAAATTCTGCATGAAAGAGGAGTCTTGCAGAGTAATAAATAATCTTTTTAGCCAAGGAAAGAATGATGCTGAGCATTTCTAAAGGCAGTGTAGGAATTTCCAAAATAGAAATAAGAATCTTCGCTTATATATTGCTGCCCATTGTCACAGATGAGCTTAGTGGTGTCCCTTAAGTAAGGGGGGAGATGTGGTGAGTCACTCTCAAACTTTGGTGGTTTTTGAATTTTTTTTCTTTTTCTTTGCATCTAGGCTCTAAAAATACTGAGGACTTCAGAATTCATGCCCTATGTGGTGTTTATTGCTGCTCCAGAGTTAGAGACTTTGCGAGCTATGCACAAGGCTGTGGTAGATGCTGGAATTACAACCAAACTTCTCACTGTAAGTAGATCATTTCCTATTTAGCTTTCTTTGAACAAGATGTTCTTAGACCTTTTAAAAATTCTTTATCATTCATTTTAGGTGGAATTTGTTCTGAAACAAATGTCTCTAAGAAAAGTTAGGCAAGACTTTTGCTGATTACTTAGTAGAAGTTAATCAAATACTATATATAAAGGAGATTGCTTCTTTCTTAAAAATAGACCTCTTACAGAGAAGTGTTGATTACAAAAATTACTTGTAATGTGTACTTTGAGAACTGTCACCTTTGATTATTTGCAGCAAATGGTAGATATTTCATGGTTGCAATTGTTCTTTTATGCAGATGTCTTTCCTTGACTTTCCCATCTCCCTCCCCACCCAAATTTTTGTTCCTGTTTGTCATAATATGTGTGTGCTTTAAAAATGGAATCTGTAATGCTTGGGAAAGATATTGCAGTTTGTGTCAAAAAAGGAAAAAGCAAAAAAAAAATCTCACTAACCAACAAATCATCACCCCCCCCAAAAAAAAAACCCCACAAAAATCCCCAAGAATGCAGGTTGTCCTTGTTTTCACTGCTGCAGCATCATGTGCTGCGCTGAGAGTGGCTGACAACTGCCAGAATAAGAAGTGTTGAACAACTTCCCCTGTTGCTCCTTGGATTTGTCATATAAAGTGAAGTGGTGTGTTTTGTTCATTAGATCTTCCCTCCTTTTCTTAGATACTATGTGTAGCAGAGGGAAATGCCATGCAGCTAAGCATAAATACTCTGTGTGGGCATGAACTTTCCCAGCTTCAGGAGCAAAGAAAAAAAAGCCAGATTGAGCAGTTCAACTCCCTAACAGAAAAAAACCTGTGTTTTGCTGATGCCTCATAATGATAGTGCTGCAGCTTCATAGGAATATCTTGAATAAATGCTGACAGGGCACTCAAAGCTAGGGGGGGTTAGTATTTCCATTAAATTAGTGTATAATTTTTAGTCATGGCTTCTAGTTATTATGCATTCTAGTATCTCTGTGGATGCTCAGTCATCCCTCTTTCCTGCTCCAAATGAACCCTGAATTTTATGGTGCATATACAAGAAGGCAAGGTTTAAACTATCCAGACAAGTATAAAAATAATTTCCTGCACTTCCTAATATTTGATTCCCTAAGGGACATCTTTGGCTCTGTATTACTTCTTACAAATAATAGAGAGGGTTGTAAAATTTCAGATATGCATTTATGTGTTTTTACAGATTCTGCATTGCATCCCTGCACGGGTATATGGAGTATGACTTGCTATTTCATATTCTTGTGCTTCCCGAACAAATGAAAAACAAATGTCATTTAAAGTATTACAGTTTGCTTGTTTTAGACCTGGCTGTGTTATTTCTAGCATCCTAACCCATTCCATTACAAAAAGTCTGGCTCTTGGGTTCAAACATTTACTTGTTTCCTTCATTCACTGTGAAGGAAAGGCTATTGACAAACTTAGGTTTTCATTTTGGTTTTTATACTGACAGCTGTATAAGGACTTGAAAATATTGAAATAATTACTATAAAGGGAGACAAATCTCATAACTACTTCCAAAAAAATTGCTGCTGCACAAAAATTGAGAGGAATTTTTAAAGAATATAGGACTAGCAAAACACGAAAACGTCCTCAGAGGCACTTTATAAAGGCTTCATCATGTAGGAATATAAATTTCCTGCATATTTTGCAGCTCGGGTCAGGACTACAGTAATGCAGCAGTAGTTTACAAATGAGGGACTGATGTCAGGTGAGCTAGGCTAAAACGTTGTCTCTAAAAGTCATAAGGTATTCTAGAGCTTTATTCTGCTAGAAATTGTCTTTTATTTCATCCTAATTTAAAATCTTGGATTTTTGGTGTCTTCTGTGGAAATAAAAGGGACACAAATATATTTACAAAACTGATTGACTCAGCCATTCCTAAAGCATTAATTTTATTCTGGTTGGATCGGATCATCAGTTGCCCTTACAAAGTGATTAACTGCTCCCTGTGCACACCAGCCCAAGTTCACATGCTTCTATTGATTTTCTTCAAAATTGTCAGATTGGCAAACATTTGCTTGCCATATTTAACATTATTGACACCACTCAGAACTTTCTCAGCCCTTTCAATGTATTTTAGCTCAATTTCTGTGTGAATGTATTATAAATGAAAACTTTCCTTATTTTTAAAATGTATGTGGTATCTAGCTTTAAATAGTCAGTTGCAGTATGTACTGAAGGGATCTTCTTCTGCATCTCTAAGGATTTGCCAAGTCTTATCTTTAAATCTTTAGTACGATTTAGATTCACTAATCCTTAAAAATCTCTTGCACAGGACACTGATCTGAAAAAAACAGTGGATGAGAGCGCCCGGATCCAGCGAGCGTACAACCACTACTTTGACCTGACCATTGTAAATGACAACCTGGACAAAGCCTTCGAGAAGCTGCAGACGGCCATCGAGAGACTGAGGCTGGAGCCCCAGTGGGTCCCCATCAGCTGGGTCTACTGAGTGCTCCAGAGGCAGCTTCAGTAACAAATAAAGGCAGCAGCAGCAAACATGATGTGTAGATACTGATGATAACCTACAGCACCTGTGCATTTTTACTCTGTGTATATTCAAAAGTACACTGTTCTGAATTTTTATAAAAATGTTGGAAGAGAAAGTGTACTTAAATATGTAATTTATTTTAATTTTTCTAACTTTTTACAGATAACCTTTCTATTCATATCACATGAAGGAAATGCGTTTAAGCATTTTTCTATGTTTTGATTTAGTATCTTTGCCTTTTTCATCTAAAAAACTTTCATTCACTTCAACATTTACATCTTGGTCTTACATTTTCACTGTGATTAAAAAAAGATACTTGAAACAATTTTTGTAAAATTTGTTAATGTCAGTGTTTAACTGATCAAAAGTCTATAGCTCTTATTAGGAAAGAACACTAATTTCTTTGAGGTTTTTTTCTTCTTCAAAAAATAATAATTTCATGGGAGCAGAATTTTAAATATTAAAAGCAGTAACAAAAACACAGGTCCATTGCTCCAGCTGCTTTCAGCTTAATGGTGCATTCCTGATGTTTCAAAAGTTCTTGATATCTCTTGATTTAGATAACTTTTGTGTAGATTCCCTTCTATCTGTCTCCTAAAATAACATAGAGCAATACCTTGCAAGCTGCTTATTATGCTTTCTTGGGAGCCAACCTGTTAGCCCATTACAGTTGAAGTACTGACATTAGAAAGTCATACGCAAGGTAATTCAGTGCAATTTGAATCATGGTGAAGTAGCTTGAGAGAGAACCTGATAATGTGGAGCCTTGTAGGTGACACTTAATGTTTAGGACTATTTATTCACACTTGTGAAAACACATTGCTTAAAAAAAAGAAAAAAAAAGACATTTTCTTTTCTTAGGACATTGTTCTGTATTTGTGTAGTGATCTGTGGCTTCATTTCCTGTGATGTCTAGCTAGGTTCTAAATTATCTTTTAAATATTTGTGTGTGATCAACTGCTGTATTTTGAGTGTTGTGTAATGGCATTTCTGTGCTTTTTCTTACATTGTTTTTAATTGCATTTTTCATTAGATAGCTTGTGAATTGGAAGCTTACTGCTAAAAAGCAATGTTGTTTATAGGTTTTTTCGTTTACAGTGTATTTCCTTTTCAATGGCAATTCTCCCCTCAGTAGGCTTATGGATATAATTCATATTAGGTTAGGTTCAGGTTCATTGATCAAAACTTAAGCTGATGTAAATTAACGGGAACAGAAGGAAAATACAGCTTGTTGCTCAGATGAGCTCTTTTTGTGACCATGTTTTATATGACACTGTCAGCTGTTGTATATAGTCACATTCACCATCACATACTGGCTTAGGTGTCTAAACTGAAGTCATCTGTTTAATTCCTCTTCCATGTGGTGACAGGCACCTGGCTCTGGATTCCTTTTCAACACCAAAGTGTGGCCTGGAATGCTATCAAAAGGCATCTTCCTCAGAACTATTTCTGGCGGAAGACAGGCTTAGGCACTGTAAAACAGCATTGCTTCCTGTGGCTCTCAAAAGACTTTTATGTGCGCAAGGAAAAGAAAAAATTGAGTGGATGCAGTAGAGGAAAACTGTTTGAAAAAACCTCAAAACACCCATATGCAACAGATAGTTTTTACACAGCCTGTAAAGTTGGTTGTTGTGGGGGAAGAGGGACAGAGGAGACTTGAAATCCCAGTGTGTGTGTGGAAAATGTTAGTTAAACTTGTGTGTAGCACAGGAGATCTTCTTGGCTCTTAATACTGAGATTTCAAAATGTTTTTCAGAGGGAATATGAAATTCTCTAAGGAAAATTTGTACTGCTGCTTTTTTATTGTTATGCTTTCCAGGATGTGTTTTCTCTGGTTTTTTTTTTAGGTTTGGCAGTTGTGGCACCAGCATGGGACTTGTAGTTTTCTTTCCCAGGAGACATGTTCTGTGATCCTGTTGCTCAGAGCCTGCTTTGAGAAGTGGGTGGAGTGTGGTGTGTAGCAGCAAATGACAGCAGGGCTGTTGCTTGGCTATTTCAGTGGTTTGCTTTTGGCACTCTGTGCTGAACATGGCTGAACTGTGTTTGTGTACTGTGTCATGGGAGTCCTCCATATGCTGTAAATAAGATATGCTGTCTGGACAGATAAGATGCCTTTTCATTATGAGTTAGAAATATAGCCTTTTTCTGATGCCAAAAGTGGGCTGACTTCACTCTTCCCCAATGAATGGAATGAAAAGATTCTTCAGTTTACACACCTCAGTACTTCATATTGCAAACATCACTTAATTTCCTCTTCTTTCTGTAAATTTACTGAACCAAACACATGAAACACAGCCACCAAGGTGTAGTCAGGAAAGCTTCTCTCTGCTCATTCTGTTTCATCCCAGGGAGAATACTGTCAAGAGAGTCTCCCTAGTTAGCAATCTCCAGAATAGTCACATATTTGTTAAAGCCTAAAGCTTGAATGTTTGCTTCAGGTTCACTCTGTGGGTTTAAGTCAGGAGGGGGAGTGTTGTGGCTGAGCTTTGGGTGGTGGTGGTGGTGGTGATGATGTACTTGGCAGTGAGCAATTCTGCAGTGCAGTTCTGGAGCAGTAAGAGAAGGTGACTTGCTTGGGTTGGCACAAAGATTGTGTGGAAGTATCTGCAGGTCTGATTTGGTTGTCTGGGTGCCAGGTTGGGGGGGAAAAAACCCAAACCCAAACACCACACCCTGTGCATCTGTGTGTTAAATCTTGAGTGTTCACATTGGATTGTTTAATGGTGAGGGGGGAGGGAGATTGCTTTGTTTCTTTATGGTAGTTTTGGGTTTTGGCATAGTCAGATTTTCATCAGATACTTTGCTTAGTTTGTCCCCACCTGGTAGAATGACTGGAATGAGAAAAACAGTTACTGTTTTTTAAAAGGAATGTTCTTGGAGGTTCTTGGAATGCTGGTGTTGTTTCAGTCACGTGCACAACTGTGACGGTCCCTACCTGGCCAGGGTGTGCTGCATCAGCTGTTGTACACTGTGCAATTAGGGGAGAAGACACTATGAGAGGCTCATTTTGAGCAAGCAAAAACATTTCATACAACACCTGTTTGGAGTATTTTGGAGGAGTTAAAAGAACTGGGATTTCATGTTATCTCATTGTGTACTAAACGTTCATTTTCCAGATTCTAACAGGAAAACTTTACATTGACTGTTAAAGAGTACAGTAGGTGTGTCTGAGCGAGGTGAAGATGCTGCTAAATGTTTAAGATATGTGGTATGTATCACAAGATAAATATTTAAGTAGTTTAGGAAAAGTAAATTATCAAATAGTTGTCTGTGTATATGTATGTGGATGGTAAAACAAAAAATGCTCATGTTGGTTATCACATTACTAAGCTACCACGACTTAATCCAGAAATGTTACCTGCATGTGAGACTTTAGAACTGGTACACTTCTCTACCTGGTTTATTGTGTTTACTAATGTATATTTTTCTAAATATACAGATATTTCAATCTAAAAAAAAAAACTATATTTATCTGTAATTTCTATCTGTTTTGGACAGTGCATGAGGTGCTGTAAAATTCTGTACATATAGAGACTTATAGAAGAAACACTGTAGTTGCCCCGTGAATGAAAAGTTATACCTAGAAGTACAGTCAGTATGCCAAGACCTGTAAGTTATTTCCCTGAATTCACCAAAAATTCACTTAAGCGTGCACCAGTCTCAACTCTCCTGTAAATACTGTGGTGCATTGTGTACCCAGGTGATGACCTTGCTATCTCCAAGTGTTATAGCAGGTCTGCTTTAGGTTCTGCATCAAGATGCAGTCCAAGTTTAGTGGGATAATTATAATGGAATACATAATCTTGCATAGATTTATAAAGGTCTTTCAAAATGTTCTGCAAACCTTTGCAACAAAGATAAACACAGAGCAGAATCACAGATCTTTGTAGGCAAGGAAAACCAAGTTCATAACCAAGGCAGTATCTGTGACTTGTGCCGTGTTCTCGGCTTAGGGCAGCTCTGTGTACTTAGTTGTACAAAAGCTTTGTGGAGCAGGATGGCAGATCAGCTCATCGCTTTTGAATTTCTGTTTGTCACATCTTGGCTGAGCTCAAATTGTGACGTTGTTTTCTTTCATCCTCTCCACTCGCTGCATCTTCTAAAATCATACCTAAGTGACTTGCTTACAAATTGCCTGCAGCTCAGTGCTCAGGAAGTCACCTGGGTTTGGGTTTGTTTTTTGAAGAGGGTGATTCAGCTAAGAAATAGGAAACTTCTTTCTCTTTGAAACACAGAAAATCCCTGGCTAGGTACCCTCTTGAGCCCAGTGGGCCTCTGCAATGCTCAAGGACCAGTGGAGAGCGATCAAGCACAGCGCTCCAAGCAGATCAGGAAAAAAGGACAGGTTCTTACCTGTCCTTACACGAGCCAATCTTGTGAACATAAACTCCCTCCCCCTCTCCCATGGTTTCCCAGCCAGGCTTCCTGTAGGTTGCTTCTCTGCTCCCACTGAACCTTGTGGCTGTGTCCCAGTGCATGGACAGTGCCTCCTGCAGCAGCTGCCCCGTTGCCCGTTGTGCCTGTGGGGGCAGCTCTCGGATAACCAACAACTGGGGCTCTGTCCCATGTCCTGCACATCTGTACAGGCTCTTTGCTTCATGCAGGGTTCCCTGCCTCACCCAAATTCCAAAGAGTTCAAGTACCACATGGTTATTGCCAAACTTCATGATGCTACTTTGCAGAAGTGGTGAGATCATTTTATTGGTGTCTGTGTGGTGGGTACTGGATCAAAGACTCGCAGTCTGCTGGGCCTCTTGCCTTAAATACCCCTCAGCTCCCAGCACCCTCCTCTCCCTGCAATAAAAACCTCTCCTGGGCCACTGAAAGGGGTTCTATCCTTAAGGCTACTTCAATTTACTTTCTCTGGTGGACTGTTGTGACTGACAGTGCTGAAGTGAAGTCCTGGCCCTTCCTTTTGTTTTCCCGGGGTTTCTTCTTTTTTGGCCTGTACTTCTTAGTTTTCACATATGTTTAACAGGCTTGCTGGTGGGAATTGTCTGGGATTCTCAACTTGTGTCTTATAGAGGAAATAAATAGTAGTTAACAAAAACATCGGTATTTAGGACTTGTATAACTCACTGGTTTTAGGCCCAAGACAGATCCTAAAAAGAAAAATAGAAAACACTTGTAAAATAATCAGGTTTGGTTATTTTTACAGGCAGCTTTGGCTTCTGATCATATTAAAAGTGTGCTTGAGCCCACACACACAAACACCCATATATATACATATATAAATAAAACTTCAGGGTAAATGCTGCAAACAATTCAGGCAGTGTCTACTGAATTACCTGAGTTCCCTGCAGTGGGATACTGTTCCACAGTTACATTGTCAGCTGCTGAATTCTCAATTCATTTGCTGGTACTGCAGCTGGGATTTACTGGTACAGGCCTAAAAACAAACCCCAGATTGGTGAAGGCTGTGATATAGCTTCACCTACAAATGGAATTTATTTAGCAGTGGTTCAGCAATATTTATATTTTATAGAATAAGTGACACTTGAAGTAATTTTTTTCTTGGTATTTGGAACAGTTTCTTATGCTCATTGGGTATGGAGTTCCTTTTGCTGCTAGGACAGTGGTCAGGTAACAGTTAAAGTAGTCCTGGAAACGCTTTCTCCCCTTTAGCCTCTTCCTTTTTATGTCAGTAGCTCCATGCTAATACTTTTCCATGCAATTCTGGTTGTTCCTGTGGCTGAGCCAACTGTTGGTTACTCCACAAGCAGCCAACATTTGCCTGAATACAGCAGAGCCTCTTCCAAAAACCCAATCTCTCTGTTACCTGACTTCTCACATGATCCATAGCATAAAGCAAAATGAACAGTGCTGCTTTGTACAGGCAAAAAAAAAGGTTTTGACTGATTTTTGTGGGTTTAGGTCTTGTACAATTATTGTGGAGATAACTCTTGAAATATATTGTTTCCCCCTAGGAAAATGCATGTTGAGCATCCCTTCCCCACTCCCCCGGTGTTGCCCATGTGTAACATTTGTGCACTGTGGTGTAGGGAGGGGAACTGCTTCTGTGGGGTTTAAAACACAAGAAAGTTGCTGCTCTTCCCCTCACACCGGGCTAAGAACTGTAGGATCTTGGTTGTGTTTGGGTTTAAATGTGTATTAGAGCTCTGTCACCAGGCATTTCCTTACCTTGCTTTTCTCACAACTGGTTTTGCCAGTTGGAAGCTCTCATGGTTTTCTGTTTCGTGGGTTTTGTTTTTTTGTTTTATTTCTACAGTATATTAAATTAACCTGGATTTGAATTTGTAAACTTTCAAAACTGCTCTTCTGTAAAAAATAGTTTCTTTAGCTGAAAACTTCCTAAAACTTCCTACAAGAAAAATCTTAACCTGAATTAGCTGAATTTTTTAATATAAACCTGGAAATTATTTAGTACCTAATTGTTTGAATACAGTACTGTAGAGCAGGCCTAGGATATGGGACTTGTTAGCATTGTGACTTCATACTGATAAAGTCAGCTACTATGTGGGATGTTTTTAAATTGTGACTTGTTTTCTAAGACTCCCCCTCCTTGTCTTTTTCACAGCTAATATTTTCACAATAAACACAGCCAAACATAAAAATGTTAATGTACAAATGATGAAATTCTGTTAATTCCCAACAAAATATTTTTGTATATAATAAAGATTTAATATTGAAAAAATGTAATTGGGTTTTTCTCTGATTTTTTTTTTTTCATAGTCTGCATTTAAGCCACATAAGGTATCAAGGACCAGTCTTTGAATCTGCCTTTTATCTTTGGATTTTGGTGCTCCACCTACATAAAAGCAGCTTTTCAGTTTGTTCAGTCTTGTTTATCTCCCTGTTCATGAATGTGCCAAATCCCTATTCCCTGCACAGGAGACCCTGGGAATGTCGTCATTGCTGAACCTGGGCACGTGATTTTCTGAGCACTGCAGCTCAAAGGGAGTCGATCTCCTGGGCCCACACTGGAATGGGCCAGTGGACAAAGCCCAGGGAGGGATTTGGGCAGCTGGAAGGAGGCAGGTGCTGGGGACTGGCAGCAAGGCAGAGCCTGCTGGCCTCTGCAAGCAGCACATACTCCTTGAAAGACTGCTGACCTCCTCCTTGCAAAGGTATGGATTCTCCAACCTTCCTCCTGGGCAAGGCAAAGGGAAGCAGTACTTTGGGGAGGTTAAATCAGGGTGTGAAATCACACCCCTAATCAGACCAGCTTCAGCCTCCTCTGAAGCACCCTATGGGTCTTTTACCACCTCCTTTGCTAGGGAAGAACACATCTAAGCTTGAAAAAGCATTTTCCATGTGAGGCCAGCCTGGAGTCGCTTGTTTGTCAAAGATGTAGTCCCCCAAAAGAAAAGCAACGAAAATGACATGTGTAAGTTATTCTATTGTTTTTTCTATAGCTTTTAATAGAAAGTTTTCGTAAACTCATTACAGAGGTGACTCTTAGTAGTGACAGGTAAAAGACAACTGTCCCACTTACACACAGCTCCCAGAGGCAGAGTTCCCCTGCTTCAGCTCCTCAAGGATCTTCTACACCAGCACAAAGTTCAGGCAACACCATCAGCTTCACTGAAGAGATGAGCTGCAGAAACGCCCACGTCCCGGCCTGCAGAGCTATCCTGAGCTCCCGGGCAGCGGAAAGGCACCGTGGTGCTTTTCTGCAAAGTCCATGTCCTCAAGGAAAGCTGAACTGACATGACTTTTTAAAGGCTTCTTAGACAATCTGCTCAAGGCCATGAGGGAATAGAGCAGGAAAGTGAACAGAACTCCTGCCCACCAGCCACACTGCAGGGCCTGGTTACTGATCACCCCCACACAGGTGCCTGCTTGTTTGTCTCTCAGCCATCTCAATTGATACTCCACCTACTTGGAACATCTTCCCAAGCCCACATTTACAGTGATCTCTGCTGCATTTCTGTACCATCCATGATTATAAAAAATTATTATGAAAAAATGGGCAAAATAGTTTAAGCACACAGTGCTTTACTAATACTTTTCTGTTAGTCAAAGAAACAAGCAAAATATCTGCATTGAAAATGTCATATGGTAAAATGATCATTTCTGTGGTGTGCAGCCGGGACCCTTCATGTGCACACACCAGAAGGCACTGCCATGCCAAAGTTCAGAATGCAGCTGAAACTTGCTAACACAAGTAAAAACATACCAGAGAACAGAATGCTGTACAGAGGTATGAATCCCTGAAGTGGGTCTTGGTGGTTGAAAAAGAGGCTTTGTTATTTCCTGCAGTGTGCAGTTCATATCCATAAAAGTCAAACAATAATTAAGAGAATCTGATCGAGTACCTTTCAAGAGCCCTCCATTGCACTTGCTCCAGAGTGAAGGCATTCTGCACACCCAGGCTTAAGGAGAAAAGCAGTTGCTGCATTGCAGAACCCTGGGTTTCCAGGGTCTGCCTGTTTGCTTGCTTACAAAAAGCAGTTTGTACTTAGCTGCTTTCTCCCATGCATATTAATGCAAGCAATCAGGCTTTCACTGCCCTGCAGATCTGACACCTACCAGAGCAGCTATGTTCAGCTTCTCATGGCTCTCTTTTTTAATTTCTCCCCTTCATCCCTTATTTATGTATTTTTCACTGAAACTGCAGAGTGCCCTGGTCACCCTAATTCCTGGCTGTGCTGCCTTACGTACCAACAGAACAGCTCTACTGCTGATCCCAAACACACCAAAATTACAGAGCTACAAAAGAAGCAACAGGCTACAGCAAAAACTGGATACTCAGTACAGCTCCTATACATTCCCACCTAAAGCATGAAATCCATACAGTGCAACATAAAGAACAAGTGGGAAGAATCTCGGTTCTTTCATGGTTACAGCTCTTACAGAAGACTCTGTCATCTCCAGATTAATGTTTGATGAAGCAAACAGCCTTTGCACGACCTCAAATCTTCCTCTGTCAGCCAGAGTGGCCACCAAAGGACTGCTCAGCGCCACAGTGCCATCGGCTGAAGCGACGTTAGGCTGCATTCGTGAGAGACAGCAAAAGACAGAGACATTAAAACATTTTCCAGGCACTGCTGTTCCTGCCACTGTGCAGCTCAGTTTCATATAAAACCACAGGAGAGCTGACAAGGCAGCAGCAAAAGGTCAAGATTTCCTTTGCTATTAGCCCTGACAAGTACGACGTACTGATCCACAACCAAAGCTCCATGGCACAATTTAAGGGCAAACATCTCTCCTACTGTGTCATTCCCTGAGTTCCACTTCTCTCGCTGCACATCACACTTACCTATCACTCTGAGCAAACAAAAGAACTCCCCCTGCTCCTACATATTTAAAGGATTTTACTACTGTTTTTCTAAGTGACTTTAAAAAGCTTAGAAAAATCACAGAATCATAGAAAATGTTTTGGGTTGGAAGGGACCTTAAAAGATCATTCTGTTCCAATCCCCCTGCCACAGGCAAGGACACTTTTCACTAGATCAGATTATTCAAAGCCCCATCCAACCTGGCCTTTAACCCTTTCAGGGCTGGGGCATCCACAACTTCTGTGGGCAACCTGTTCCAGTGCCTCACCACTTTCATAGTAAAGAGCTTCCTCCCATCTAAACCTACCCTCCTTCAGTTTGAATCCAGTCCTTCTTGTCCTGTCACTACATGCTCTTGTAAAAAGTCTCTCTCCATCTTTTTTGTAAGTTTCCTTCAGGTACTGGGAGGCTGCAATTAGGTCACCCCGAAGCTTTCTCTTCTCCAGGCTAAACAAATCCAATTCTTTTACTCTTTCCTCACAGGAGAGGTGCTCCATTACTCCAATGCCCTGCACCATTCCTTCAGCAGTTACAATAAATGGCCTCAGAGTTTTGAGACTTCAGGGTTTGCCAAGGCTCAAGCACTGTTGCTATCAAAGTGAAATTTGTTTCCCAAGGAGAGATGATTTACTAAGACTTTAAAACAGTGAGACTATTAGAAAAACTTAAGCTTAAAGCTTAAGTCACAATTTTCTTTTCCTCCTAAACCATGAAATCTCCCAAATACAGCAATGATCAGAAGTTAGATATCCACGTGCAGTAAATTATGTGCTGCATTTGCCATGCCAGATTCTGACCTTGGCTAAGCACTGCCTACAGCTGAAATTCCCACTGGAGCTTGCCATCTCCTCCTTTATTGGGGAGAAATATGGCAGGGGACACAGCCACTCCTGCTGCTGTGCCCAGGAGCACATCTCATCTCCATTACTCACCAAACAGCACAAGGCTGGAACAAGCTGAAGATCGCAGCAGGCACGCAGCAGGACAAGGGTATCATCAGGCAGCTCTGTGGAGGGCACATGCACAGGCAAAGGTCATTTCCAGTGAGCCCTGCACCAGGCTGGCTCCTGGAACAGGAGCTTCATCAGGGAGCTAACAGCTCCTCCTCAGCTGGATGTTTGGAAGGGGCTGATCCAGTCCCTTCCTGCCAGCAGAACAGAATGGGATGGGCAGAGGGTGTGACTATCTCTGTCCTTGAGAAAAGGCATTTGTAGGAAAGGAGGTTTCCTCCCCATCACCTTGCCTCTCCCTAAGTATCTCCTCAATGTTTAACTCTGAGTCTGGAAGCTGGATGAATGACTTAAGCCTTGAATAAACCAAGAACCTATGCTCCCAAATCCATAGGTGATGCTAACTTCTGCAAAGCCCAGTTTGAGAGGAATGGCATAGCTGAGACTGCCTTGGGAGATGGACTAGCTGATCCCTGTCGTGCCCTTCAACTCTGGAACAAAAAGGCTGTAATTCCTACCACAAGCAACAAGCATAAAACAGCTTTTGAATCTAGATCCAGCTACATTTATGTCTGGACTTTAGCAGCAGACATTATGTCCAAAGTCAGGTAATAATGCAACACACTCAATTAACTGTGCCCTGCTGTTAATGGCATCTGACAACTGATACCACATCAGCAGGTTTCTGTTTTCTATTTCTTTTCTCTCTCCACAAATGAGTTAAGCTCTCCCACCTGGGTCCTGTGCATATATGGATGCACACTGACATTCTGCTGCACGGTGCCACAATTTACACTAGACTTTCCTTCGTTATCTTAATGTCAGGGAATTCTTTACATACAAGACAGAAAAGAAAAATCCAGGGAAGTCTGTCTTGGACTTTGCAGGTAGCTTTTAATTAACACTGTGGTGCCAACTAGATTGTGAGGATGGCATTTGTTTGACATTTATGTTTAATCTCCTGTTTCAGCAGCTGCAACACAGCCCTCTAATTGCAGTGTCTCTGTGTTAAACTCATTTTTGCTAAATTTAGTTTGCACTTGAACAATATACACTGTTACACAGGAGACAACACCTAATTTGTAATTCTCAGCCTTTAGGCAGGAAGGACTCTGGCATGCAATAAGTACAAAAATTAGCTTGCCAAACTGCAAATGCTCACACTCAGCAGAAGCAAAGTTGAGCAGTCTTGGGGGAATGTGTAATTTACACACAAAATCTGTCAGTGATTGAGGGCTGAATTTAATTCACAGCCAGGAATGCTAAGCATAGTATACCAAACTCATAAAAAGGGAACAGAAAAATTTATGTTCATGCAGCTCAGCAACTGCAAAAGAAAGCCATAAAAGCTTTAACATGGAGGGAGCTTCTAAAAGGAAAATAAAATTTTTAAAAGGGCTTTTTGCAACATACCAGATATAGCACTGATAAGAAGGTGAGCAGCTGAGAAAAGTTCTTCATCCTGAGGCTGATATTTCTGCAACAACAGCTCACTCTTTAAACTGCACCCTAAGAGCTGCAAGAAGTCAAGGAGGTCTCTTTGTTCTTCAAGTTTTAACTCCTCCAGATCTGGTTTGTCTCCTGTGCAGATATCATCGAACTGAAAACAGAAGAATAAGCAAAACTTCTTGAAAAGAGAAAAATTCAAGCGAAAGAGAATGCTAGTACTATTCTGAAATTACTTTTAGGAAGAAATCCAAAGGTTCTTCATCTTACCATGTCCCCCAGGGCAGTCACCATTTCTTCATGGAGTAAGAGTTCACAAAGGGTTTTATATAAAGCTCTTTGCTTGTCTTCAGGAAGCTTCACAAAGGGCTGGAACTGGGTCTTCAACCGTGACAGATCTTTCCCAAGAAAGCAGTGGAAAATAAAACTAAGTATTTCTACACAAATGCCAGTAAAACCAGATAACATTTTGCTATGTGTTTCACAAGCTCATTTCTCACCACACCTTGACATCCCTGACATCCTGACTTCCACCAGCACAAGTTATAAAGTAAGGTTTGAACAGATCTGATTTTATTTCCTAAGGCGCTAATGAAACCTCAATGCAAATATTAAGAAAGAAGAACAGCTACCAAGAATCAACATTTTGGTATATAGTATTTCTAATATTTTGAAATTCAATACTTTAATGTTAACAAACTAACTACATCTAAAGTCTTCCACTTTGAAGTTTATCTCCAGAGAATGTTCATTTATATGGCAGAATGAAGAGTACTCATTAAGTACAAGGGAATGCTCTGCATTCATTTTCTCACAATTCCACTATGATACTGAAATTAAATCTTCTGTGACATCAAATTACCATGTTGCTAAAAAACAGAAGCCTTCAAATCAATAATGCCAACTGGAAGGTTGGAATGGCTCTTTTTCCACATTCCAAAAATGTGGGCATACAAGTGTTCTCAAATTTGTTCAGAAGAAATTTTCCTTCATGTCACTCCAGTCAAGAAACACGCTCTGTTTAAAGACATCCTTTATAACTAAAAAATTACTTCACTGGGGGAAAAAAAGCCCAGCCACAGGCAGGTATTTTATCTCATGCAATGGTATGAATTTGTCTATACAAATAACAGAAAATGAAGTGTACTTCCAAATTCTTTAGTAAAAACAATTTTTTAGCTTTTTCATTTTCCAAAAGACAGTGGAGGTTAAATTATTTAAAGGAATCTCTGAGCCTTTTAAGCAAGAAAAGCAAATAGGTCTGTCAAACTAAAACAAAAGACAGAACAGTGGCATACCATTCTTTCACAAGTGTTTTTTAGATATTGTTTATTGCACTTCAGCACAACTTGGAGACAAGAGGGTGATATTCATCAGGAGAACCAGCTGTAAGAACTCCACCAAGAACTGAGGAAAAGCACAGTGTGTTCTGAGACCTTGACTGGTTTTCCCTTTTTCCATTCCATTCCACCAGTAACATTCTTGCCTCTTCTTTCCACATTCCTACAATAAAAACTTGTACCTGGGCCATTATACCAATTTGCAAATCTCCATTTAAACCACATTTTGATTTTCTCAGTTACAAAGCTTCTCAGAAAATAATGAGGCTAAGTGAAGACAAGGGAGATGTCTATTTCTGAGACTTAACCTGTAACTGAGAAGCTTTACTGAGAATATTTTTCAAATAATGAAAAAACTATTTTCAATGACCCCTTCTGAATGAAAGCATGTATCATCACTAAACTTGCAGAGGTTATCTGGAATGCAAAAGAGCCATCTGACTTTGTAAGATGGTATTTATGACAGATGGATTCAGAATCTTCACAGAAAGAGTCCACTGCATACACTCACTGCAAACTGATTTTTTTATATTCTTTCAGTGCATTCCCCCAAGAGTTCCTGATAAGAGCTATTAAAATGAACTAACAAGATTTCTTACTTACTATTGTACCAGATTATTTCTGCCTATCAGTTATTTAATGCACTGTAATATTATCATGCAAAGCATTTCTGGTAATACCTTGTTTCAATATAGTTATAGAAGCATCACTGGGAACGAGGTTTTTAGCCCCAGAGTACATCTCATTATCAACAGCATCCGGCTGATAGAGGAACGAAGCATCTCTGAACTGAACTGAATGGGGAGAAGCTGAGCCTTCTGTACTTTCTTTTTCAAAACCTCCTTGCTGTTCATCTAGCAGACAGAACTCTGTAATTAGAAATTCAATCAAAAACAGTAATTAATAAAATAGATGAGCAATTACTGAATGAGATGATAGCTTGTCTTTGCTAGTGTTCTTGCATGTCACTTCTCCGTGTCTTGTCTCTCCCAGATGGAGAGAATGCCCGTGGTTGCTGTGCATGTGAATTATTGAGCACTCCTGCAGCCCTGATGTTTGGTACAGTGTGTACAGACAAGACCTGTGGTGCAGCTGCCTCCTAGAGAACATGACACCAGCTCCTGTGAACTAAATTAATGTAGACAGAAAATAACATGAAAACTTCCTGCTGATACTGTAAACCAGAATGCTGCAGACAGGAGATGCAGGTAGGAATTCTTGATGTTTTCACTGAATCACAGAATAAGCAGAGCTGGAAGGGGCCCTCAAAGATCATCACATCCAACTCCTGGTCCCACACAGCACCATCCCCAAGAGTCACACCATGTGCCTGAGAGTGCTGTTCAAATGCTTCTTGAACTCTGTCAGATTTGTGCTGTGACCACTTCTCTGGGGAGCCCATTCCAGTGCCCAACCACTCTCTGGGTAAAGAACTTTTTCCTGATAGCCAAACTAAACCTTCCCTGAGCCAGCTTCAGGCCAGTTCTTGTTGCTGGTCACTACAGAAAAGAGATCAGCATCTGCCCCCCTCTCCCCTCACAAGGAAGTTGTAACTGCAGTGAGGTCTCCCCTCAGTCTCCTCTTCTCCAGGCTGACCAGCCCAAGTGCCCTCATCTTCTCCTCATACAGCTTCCCCTCAAGGCCCTTCACCATCCTCACTGCCCTCCTTGGGTACTCTCTAAGAATTTTCTTACACTGTGGGCCCAAAACTGCCCCCAGCACTCGAGGTGAGGCTGCCCCAGCTCAGAGCAGAGTGGGACAATCCCCTCCCTTGCCCAGCTGGGGATTCTGTGCCTCATGAACCCCAGGACAGGGCTGGCCCTTGTGGCTGGCAGGGCACTGCTGACTCAGATTCACCTTGCCTTCCATGGCACTGCTCTCCAGCTTCTCATTCCCCACTCTGTACTTTTTCTACCTCTAACAGACACGCTGTAATGCAGGCAAGGGGATCCACTCATTAAGGTGACACATGAAAGTACTGAGATTTGTAAAAACTCTTGAGAGTCCTTCACAGAGCTTCTGTTGGTCATGGCACTGACAGACTCCTCTTTCTCAGCCAAGCCACAGGTCCATTCTCAAGTCCTCCAGGTAAGTGGACAACAGGAGACTTCTGAGAGTCTCTAAAGGACATCACCCAGGGATGTTTCACAGAATCACTCTGCAATAACTGTCTCTCTTCAGTAACATCACAGAGGAAATAACACACCCTGGCTGGATTACCCTTTCTGCCTCATCTTTGTGACAAGCACTGACCAAACTCACCCAAACAGGACTGTCCTTATCCTGCCATCCCAGTGCCCCTAGCCAGAAGTTAAGGGCTTCCTGGAAGGTACAAGGAGCCTCTGTAAGAGTTATGCTGAGAAATCTGGATTATCAAATTCTGGGCTCATGTGTCCAACACCATGCTCTAAAGATGCAGAATACAGTCAAAGCCCTGTGCAGATTCTGATCATTTTTTACTGGCTCAAATGCAAGATTTGAACGTGTACCTATGGCACTCTGCAGTGGGTCTGAGGAGAACACAGGCAGGCTAGCAAGAGAAACTCAATTTTAAAGTAATACCTGACAGCAAAATGAAAAAAATGTAACTAATCAAGCACAGTGCTCAGATGTACCAGGAACAAAACCTAAATATAACCTCTCTGCAGTTGTAAGAGTCTGTCTTACTAAATTAAGGACATTCAAAGCAGATGAGAAAGCATGGAGAGCACTCCATCAGCAAAAAGCTTTTTCAAAGGGAAAGCAGACAAAGAAATCCCTGCCATAGAGAAAGAAAGATGACAGACCTTTATGCTTGCATAACCCTTCACGGAGAAGAAGGAGCTACAGAGGAGCAGAAAGCGATTAACACAAGCTGAGAACTTCCCAAAGCAACAAGACTCTGGGCAGCAGCTGAGGCACCACAAGGCCAACTCATTCATGGTACTGTCATTGAAAAGAACAAGGCTTTCACAGGAACCCTGAGGAGGAAAACTGTGCTAAGACACTGCCTCCCCTCCTGAGGCAAAATGATGCTAATAAGGGAAATAGAACTTTTCAGATGATGTTGTTTAATCTTGTAGCAGGACTCAATTCACAGGAAAACACAGGACTCAAAAATCTGTATTAAGAGGATTGTTAATAAATTCTGTATTGAATTCTATTACATTCATCAATGACAAACATCCCACAGTGCAGTTAGAGAGTGTTAGTTACTCAGAAATGTTAACAAAAATGCAAGAAAACCAGAGATGAACAACAAGAACAATCAAAGAGACTTCTTTATGTAGAAAAGTGGATATATTGGGAGTGCTTAATTTAAAGACATTTAAGAAAAAGCAAACCACACACATATAGCCATGAACAGAACAAAACAAATCAGCTGCGTGCTTTTATATCCCCTAATTTGTAAAGCATGAACAAGAGGCACTTCAGCACAACTTTAGAGATACAAAACTGCAAAGCCTTAAGCAGAAACAGCTTTTACATGGAGTTAAGAATTAGCCTGTAGAAATCAAACAGAATGATTACAGGAAAGCACAATGGTAAATGGATCAGAAAAGTAAAGATCCTTCTTTTTTTTTTAATTTATTTTATTTATAAAAATATCCAAATATGTCTAGTTGCACTAGTCAAAACATTTAGAAGAAATATATACTATTCTTCCTAACAGAATAACTCAGGTACTGGCAGTGGAAAAGAAAAAGAAACAATAAAAAGGTTACATGCATCTTACTCCATAATTATCTGTGAAGAGAATCCTATTAAGTTACACCTGCTATTGGTCACTTTCAGTCTCATGAGAAAGGACTACATCACTCCTTGGATTTAACTTCGAAGGCTTTTTCTATTCCCATAAACAGACACTGATCCCTGCTGCTCAGACATTAACAAGGTGAAGTTTAGGCTCCACCATACTTACTCTCGCTGGCAAAGCCCTAATTTTGTTGTCAGTTCCTCTCTTTTACCTTCTCAATGTCATTCAGGCAAGGGAAAATAGCACAAATTAAAAAAGAAAAGAGGCAGGACATAGATCATTTAAGATAAAACATGAAACAAACTGGTTTTGAAGCTTAAAAGATGTTAATATTAAATACAAAAGAAAAGCACAAAAAGCAGTAGAAGTGGAAAAAAATGGGAAATACAGATCATTAACAAGACCTATGTATTCTTAGCTAGCAGGACATCATAATTTCATGTAGAAAAAAATCTAAGTAGGCTATCAGTTATATACCTATGCAGTCAGACAGCCTTAATTGCACCTCATTACTCTGAATTACAGCTCCATTATAACCATGACGTCAACATCCTCTGCTACTATCTCTGTGTTCGGGCTACATCAGAGCAATTCCACTTTTCAGAAACTTTTTACAGGTTACATAATATTTACTTCTATTCTTGAGCCTAAAGACTTTCTTTATATCAGAAGGAGTATGATGGAGAGTTAATCTTCAGCATTTCTCATCCAAGTAAAGCACATCCCAGATTCAAATTTCAACTCTACTCCAATTATTTCTTCAACGTATCTCCTGTTTCTCTCCACACCAGTCCTTCCCATCTTCTACCTCTACTATCTGATTTTATTCCTCCTTGCATAACATCCTCTGAAACCTCCTTTAGGTCCATGAGTTTAAATGAGGATAGACAAGAAAGAAAAACCCAAGTGATTGTGCAGAGCAGAGATACAACTCCCCCCAAAGCCAATTTCAACATTTTTTTAACCTGAAAAATATTCAACTTGACATAAGTAAAGCATGACCAGACAACACTACAAGGGCATTTCTGCAACCACTCTGAGGGCAATCTTTAAATGAAAGTGTAAGCTAGAGAAGTTTAAATTCCAGTCCCAAATGTATGATTCTGTTCTTAACATGACTGTTGTCTAAACACTCCTGGTTGATATCTGATTTACAGTCAGGTCACTCTCTGCAACAAGCACAGGGAATAGCCCAGGCCAAGGGCCAGCTGGCTGGAGGCAAAACTGCAGTGAAAGACATGGACAATAAATCCGAGAGGATCAGTAGCTTGCCCTTGCAGTTATTGAAGTTTGCTCCCAAATTTGCCCTAAACCAGAACAGCTGCATACTGGGCTGTACTGACAAGATTGTAGCTGGTGGATTGATGGAACTGAATTTTCAATTTGGGAAAGTGCATTCAGAGTGCTATGTCCAGTTTTGGACTCTTGAGAACAAGTCCCACATTCACAGACTGGAGCTATCTAGCAAACAGCAGATACTGAGGAAAATAACTTCACTACCATGGTGGTCAAACATGGTAACAGGCTGCCCAGAGGAGTGATGGAATCTCTGTCTCTGAAGATAAATCAAAACTTTATAATAGATAAGGATATGAGCAATCTGATCTAACTGAACTTAGATCAAAGTTCAAAAATTGGCCTTGCCTTAAGCAAAGGCTCAAGCTACACAATCTCCTGTGGTTCCCTGAAACCCAAGTCACTCTGAGCTTACAGCATATTCAAGTCACTGAAAAAGCATTACTATATCAAAGTTTTAAACTTACTAAATCTGCATCTCTAGCACAAATAACTATCAAGGCAAAGGACACCATACAACATAACCACCTTCACATAACAGGGAAACACAAAAATCACTGTCTGACAAACAGCTTTGTCCACAGTTGAACTGTATGCCACAAAAAAAAGAGTTTTTCACTTACCAAACTGGCCATTGTGCTTTATAAACAGTTCAATTACACCATAAGCAATAGTGGTTGCAGGAGGAATTTCAAGGATCACGCTAGAATCCTTCATCAGACTTCCATTCTCACTTACTGAAACCTACAAGACAGATTTATTCACCATTTGTCTGATTCAGCTACTGCATAGCTTAAACATGTAATTAAGGTGAAAAATACAGAGGGAGAATATCCTTTATTCTTCATGATGTCTCATCTAAGTGTTACACCCTCCATCTGGCATCTAAGAAAGGAACTAGATGAAGAATGAGGTAGAAACACAGTGCCAAGAGCAGCTCTCATGCTCTTAGCTACCCTGTCCTAGCACAAAGTTGAGCTCCAGGTGTAGCTTTTGTCACACATAAAGCCCCACGTCAATGGGAAATGGGCACCCACTTGAGTGTCCTGCCTTGCCCAATTCCACTGTGACATTTCTTTTGCCCAGCTGGAGGCTGGCACCAGGAAGGTGGCACTTGCAAAGGGGGCTGTTAGACTGCAATTCCCAGATTCCTACAACTGGAGAGACACTGTACACAGAAGTGATTTCCAGCTTTAAAAGAAAAACAACAACTTGCAGTAAATGAGCATGTTTTGACTTTGGTAATTCCTTCTCAATTCACAGGCAATTTTTCAGATAGCCTCATAATGCAGTTAATCTCTGCTCCCACGATCAAAAACAAATAGTTTCCCAATAAATATGAAACCTCAGTAGACACTGCAACCATTTGTGATGAATGATTACTTGGCTTTTCAAATAAATGTGATTCAGCAATGCATTTTGCTATTCAATTGCAATGAATGGTTTTAGGTTTGCTTCATGTTGTGCTGTAGGCAGGAATCTACAGAGAAACAGAATCCCAATTGATAGTATTGATGGAAACTACATTCCAGGCTCATACAAAAATATGGCACCTTTTGCCAGAAAGGCAATGGAAAAAACATTTTACCATACAGAATTTTCACAACCAAGCACTGCAGTTTGTTCAGCACATTAGGAAAGCATGAAAAATACTCTGAACTCTATTTGGAGAAATAATTTCTTCTCAGATAATGTGCAAATGTTCTGATCTCTGCAGATTTTTATGAATTTTTACCTTTATTGTTTTTGCAGTGCATCCCACCACACCACTGACTTTCTCTTCTGTCTGGATATGCTCAGATATTGTACACCTCTGAGTTGTGATTATCTTTTCTCTCAAGATGCACAGAACTTCACGTTTTCTTTCTATTACTTGTTGCAGCAAACTACTGTTTAGATCTATTGTTCTGAAAAAGAAAAATACACCATTAAAAATACTATAATTGTGAAAAAAACACCAAAACACAAAACCAACCACATTTTCTTAATTACTTGAAGAAGGTTTATTGCAAAAATGACAGTGGTTTCTGTATGAGTAACCTCCTCAAAATCATGATGTCCTCTTTTGTTATTTGGCAGCAGTAAATATCTGTTTTCCACAGTAAATCCTCACATACATATTGAATATATACTGAATTCTTGATTCCCTACTCTGAGCAAAAATGGAAGTTGTCCGGATACTTTCTAAGCAAAGAAAAAAGCAAGAGGGAACCAAAGGCAACTTTAAGTTTCCTGGATAATACAAAACCAACCAGTCAGGCTCTTGGACACTGGACTGAATCCTCTCCTACTGTGAGCTCACACTGACATTGCCATGGCAGGGGGTGCTGGCTGGGGGATACACGGACAGCAATGCCTCAGTGCCAACCACCACTGCTTGCTATGGATCTGTTTCACCTAAACTCCAAACAGGCTGAGTGGGATCAGCACTGACCGAGTATTTCAAAGGGCTGAATGAGAAAACAGCAGATTTCATTGATTTTGAGACTGGGGATTACTGAAAAAACCCCACCTGCTTCAAAATCCTGTGTTATTTATTGATATAAACACAAAATTTAAAACTGGTGACCAGGACTGCCACAGTTAAAAGAAAAACTAACTGTGGGGGTCAGCTCAAAACCCTAGCTCAGGCACCAATGTAATAAACCATCCCTACCCCACAGCACAATTCAGCATCTGTTTAAATGCTGCTGTAAATGATTCTAACATTAGGTTCTTAGAATGAGCAGAAGACCGAAAGTGAACTCCAGAAAGATTACAGGAGGTTTATTTTCTAAGAAAATGTTACAAAATCTACTACCTTCTCTTCTGGGGTGTTAACAGACTTTCTGGTAACAGTTAAAGCAATTTCTTGATTATATTTAATTGATTAAAATGTATCAATTATATTATACTTTTGCAAAATATTCACCGGAGGTCCTCAGATGAGATGTTATATTTTTTATGAGTAGGTATAGCAAAACTGTTTGAAGATTAAAGGACTGCTATCCCTGACTCAAATTATTTAGTCTTTTCTCCTCCCTTCTATTTTAAATGGCTACTCATGGAGCTAAATGGCAATTTCCCAAAAATGTGACAGAAAGACATGTCTGACTCCAATTCATTTAAATCAAGATATCTCCACTTTTAATTAAAAAGTTTTAGATTTATTAGATTCTGGAGCTCTGAATTTATGCAGTCTGTATAAGTCTGAAGTCAGCTGGGGTTTTTATTGAATTAAAAATATCCTCAGGCAATTTTTGATCTTTGGAGAGTTACATGCTTATATGAAAGTTCAATCAGTTGGAATGAACTGTCTGAAAACCTTAAAGTTGATTGTTTAGACAAGGGAAAGAAAATATCTCTGAAGCAATGCAGCAGCCCCAAACATTCCTGAGATTATTAATATAACCTTTTTTCATTTGGTGCAAAGTCATGCTTTATGCTTGGAATGCAATGAACCTTTGGATTAAGCAAAAATTCAAGAAACATCAAGCAACCACGAAGCTCACCATTCTCAGAAGTGTCTGCCAAACCAGAGCCATTAGTTACAGTCTATCAAGCCTATCATACACTTCACAATAATTATTTATGTTTCTAAAGTGGTGTGCTAAGCATCCTGAAAATACAAGTGAATGCACTAAGAACTTGCAGTTTTAACATTTGACCTAGGCAGCCACAGGGGAAAAATTACAATGAAGAAGCACAAAAACGATTTGTCATTTGCTTTTACGTGTACTTTTGACTGTTTAAGAGGATGACAAACTTGCTGGATATCTCCAAAATTTACAGGAAAAAAGCCCCTCAAACAAAGGTAGAAAAACACCTATTAAATAAAGATTTGCTATTTCTGAATAAGTGTTAATTGAAGAAGCCTACAGAGTATGACCTATGCAAATGAATTACCAAACAAATTCAAGAGACTTTTTCTTCCACCTGCTTCTACAGTATTCTGCCTGAGGCAGGGCTGGCTCAGACCCTGTCACACTCCTGGCTTTGAGGCCCAGATGCAGAAGCAGCAGCAGAGTCAGAAGATGTTATCTTGCACAGAGGGGCAGTGAACAAATCCTGGAGGCAACGCTGGAGGAGCTGCTGCAGCACTGAGGGCTATGGAGTGACAGGGACACACAGGGACACACAGGGACACAGAGCTACCTGCTGCAGCAGCACTCCCCAGGCAGTGCCCAGAGGTGACCTGGGATCCCCTGCACAGAGCTGAATGTGTGCCAGCCACTGCCACAGGCCCAAGGCTCAAGTGATTTCAGTGGAATGTGTCCCATTGTAAAGCTGTCAGAAATGTTCTGCTCTGCCCAGTAAGTTCAGTGAGCTCCAAATTCAGAGCTTTCAAACACACAGCCTCGCCCACAGCAACAGAAATCTTCTCTTTGAGGACAGCACAGTTAAGTGCTCTCCTCTAGACTTCTGGCACTGAACTTTCCATCATAAAACAGAGCTCTGGGGTTGCATGTGGGCACATCATGAGTTATTACTGGGGCACAGCTTGTTGAAGGCTAAATATTCTGCTCTCCTCAGCAACTCAAACAGGAGATGATGACACGAGGTAAGCAAGTATCTTATCTAAATTATCACTGAAAACAGTCATCAAGAGCAATCCACAACAGGGTTAAAGTTTGATAATCAGAGCAGGGCTTCAAGTATTGCAGGGCAATGGCTGCTGAGTCTATGACTGTATTTTTGCAAGAACTGAACTTATCTGCCAGCGTAACACTGAATATAAGAAAATATCTGAGTAACACAAGATGGCCAAGTTAAATCTGTGAGAATACATGCATGCAAGGCACATAAATTGCATTGATTTTTTTTATTTTGCAGGTCATGTTTCAGAGCTTTTATTTCTGTTCTACAACCATGGCTCCTACCATCTCTTTCACTCTGTACTATACAAGAGCCCCCACCAACCCTGTGCCATTTGTACTACATCACCACTGCCATTCCCACCCCAAGGAGCTGAGCTGAAGCACTCAAAAACAACACTACAGAAAATATAATGAGATGTTGGTCTGCCAAGTCCCATTATCAACACACAGAGTACAAGCCTGTATAAATAAAAATTATTTTAAAAATACAAATTAGGGGTTTTGCTTGATTATTTGTTCTGCTTAAACAACCTTCCTGAGGTCAATGATTTACTATGCTGGAAACTTTACAGGTCAAACATGTAAATAAAATAATTTCTTTGCGTTTTGGTCTCACTCAACATTTAACTAGATTAAACACTTCTATTCTCCTATAATGCAAAGACTTCTTTCACCTTCATCCAGTATTTTTCTTCTCATACTAGGAAAGTAGTAGACAACAGGGACACAAAGGCAATTTGTTGCCGACTGGAGTCAGAAAAGACAAGACAAGAAAAATAAAGACAAATAAAGACAAGAAAAAACAGACAACACCTGGCAACATAGCAGGCTCTCACAGTAGAGAGCATGAGCCTGCTCCAAACCCCACTGCTGAGACTGAGGGTCTTTCCTTCAGGCATGGAACTTGACGTAATTTCCCACAAAGGAGAGGCCATAGGACATTTTCCATCAAATCCTGTCTAACCATCTCAGTAACCCACCCACAAATCCTCAAAGCAAGGAACTTGTCAATTTCCTACAAATACCAAGAGTATTGTAGGAATTGGGCATCTCTCTCCATCCTTTCACTGAAATCAGCACTGCTGCCTCTATGCACAAATTTTCACTCATCCAAACTACTTACAAGTAAAAAACCTTTTCAGTCCTGGACTGGGCAATGTCACCTCAATACACCTCCTGTCCCAGCTGCAGAGACACAAGCAGCTCATGCTCACAGCTTCTTCTCCACTTCATTTATAATGTGCAGTAGAGTCTGATGTCTTCCATACAAAAACAGTGCTTGTTGCAAGTGAGAGCCTTCACCCAGCTTTGTTCCTGCTCTAATAGAGATGAGTGTCAAAGACTAAAATCTCACTCTGCCATTTTCCACCAAGCACAGATGCATATTTCTTTTGTTAATCCACTTCAAATATAACCTCTCTGACCTACTTCTTACAGAACACAGCATCTGCAATAGTCAGCTTATTGATAGCATATCACTGTTTTCCCTACAGAATAACCTGACACATACTTCACAGAACATCTTCCCTAAGAATAACAGAGACATCTCAGACTGCAAGGTAGTTTCTCTATTTTCTATTTAACATGCTCCTTATTTTTTAAATCACAGGCACACACAATTGCTTTTATTCAATCCTGTCTCACAACACTTTGTGACTTCATATTATCTCATGTAGCAGCTTAGGTAGGAAACTGAATGGTTTTCTCATCTTGCTCATAAATGCTCAAGGAGTTTTAAACAATAAATCACTAAATAGTCTGAATTTCCACCATACTCAGATTAAGAACAGACATTACTTTTTGTCTCTGGATGGACAATACCATGCAGTTTCGCTAATTCAACTAAAATGCAATATGCAACAGTATGAAAGTATCTTTCAGGCATGCCAGAGCATGCTGTTAAAAACACAATTCTTTTCCTAACATGCTAATCACAGAGTTAGGAATCATTCACACAAAATGATGGAAGTGTGACAGGCAATTTTTCTGCAGTAGATGTGAACTGCCTGACTGCTAGCCCTGTCCTCTCAGAACTTCTCATTCAATCACCTTCCATGACTTCTAGTGAAATGGTATAAAACAAACAAGCAAAATTGTTAATATATGAGAAGTACAGACATTATAATATCCTCATAATCCTTTTGACTGGAGGGAAGAAGACAGAATGGTTGAGGTTGGACAGTCAACTGGCCTAACCTCCTGCTTTAGCAGGGCCACCTGGAGCAGTCTGCCTAGGATCATGTCTCCAAGGTGGGGTGTGGGGACTCAGCACAGCAGTCCTGATGTGCAGAGTCACCGAGACAACCCTTGGGGGGCTCGAAGGTCCTGGAACGTCGCCAGAAGTGTTTGGTGGGTGGACTTTGATCCTGCACAGGACGTGACAACTGTATGAGGATGGGAGGATCTCACGGGGATAAATGGTGAAGGGATAGACTAATTATAGTGGGAAATACAGGCCTTAGAATCCCAGTAGAGGG
>WBNQ01011301.1:0-24542 GCA_013401375.1 Spizella passerina
AGAAGTAATTTTGCCTAGTGTGGCAGTTATAAACCCCTAGGTTATATTTTTATGCAGATAAATTGACTGTGCAAATGCCAAACTGTGCAGATTATGACTGTAGACATAGAAATTTTCTGTTTAGTAAGTCTATTGAATTACATAGATCTTTATTTAGATAAATAAATAAAGGAGGACTTCCCATTAATGCAAACAAGGATTCATCAGGTCCTTACAGAATAAAAATACTCTGTAATGTTTGAATTTTGTAGTGTTTCATCAACAGTCACCCTGACTTTTTAACTAAATGTAGAACCTTCAACAGGTTTGTCTTCAAAAGTTCCTGGTAGTTAAATTTTCTGTATTTCAAGATCAGATGAGGATAATTTTTATTCTCCTTGAGGACATTAGAAAAAGACCTTCCCATCCTCTCCAAAAACCCAAAAAGAAACATTTGAACTTCATCTGAAGTTTTACAGAATAAACTTCATAGTGAACACCAAATATTACATTCTAAGAACTCCTCAGAGACCTTTTGGTTTTCTCTAAGTGCCATTGAAATGGCAGTCCTCAAACACTGAATTCATTCCTGCCCTTCAATTTACCAAATATTAGTGTCATTGTTGCTGTGGTTGTGGTCAAAAGCCTAAGAGTGGGGCTCCATCTCTTCCATTCCTCTCATCCCTAAATACGGGCACACCTTGCTGATGAATGGAGGGGAGAAGTCAGTGCAAAATTTCTGATTGACATCAGCTGGAACCAGTGTTATCCCATAAAGGAGAATATATCTCTGAACAAGTCTTTGTGCTGTATTAAGGCTTTATGACTTCACTGATAGCTCATTAATTCCTTTTAAACCATCCTAATAACAAATCAGTTGTGCTGTTTGAGTCTGATCAATGCTTAGACTCAAATGTTGTTATTTAGCTAACCATACAGGTGGATTACAAAAGAGTAATGAAACAGCTATGCCATCTTTGCAGTTTTTCTCTCTTAAGTAAGCAATGGATACTTAACCTTTGGATAAGGTCAAAACATTTTTATTTTCCTTACTGTTAAAGAAAGTGTAAAATACATCAACACCCTGAACTTTGCCATGGTTTGGGGATCTCTGATCACCAATGAAGCAATTGCAAAGAATCAAAAGCAGAGATTGATGTTTAGTGGTTTTAATTTACTTTATCAAAAGCAGAAAAGTTCAAAATTAAGAAGTTTTCCTGATTTTTTTTTCTGTGTTAGAAATGTTGTAATTGGAAGTTATGCATTGCAGTGCTCCTGGTATATCCCTGCTGTACAATCATACTTACTGGGGGCTTCCTAGATAGTTGGAAAATGGAAAAGCATCTCAGAAAGACTAAAAACTGTCATCTGTTATTAGTACCAACTTGCACGTTCTCTGCTTCAGGCTACAGAATTCAATAGCAATAATGCAGTCCCTCCTTTGCTTACATGTGTTGTTAAGAGCATTCTTAAAAAAAATTAGGGTGGAATTCTTGTTCTCAAAAGAATGAATTGGATTAAGATTTCCACACCTGTATTGAAGAAGCTAAATGTAACAGTTATTACTTACAAAAATAAGGATAAATAACAGCTGTTTTGATTTGAAAATCCTTCTGTGTTAGGACTTGACGAAGTTGGTTTGGTGGGGGTTTTTTGCTTATGCTGAAATTGCTCATCTTCTGAGTAAAAACAAACGTGAAATAAAAAAAGAATTCTATGGTACTTCCAGCACTGATCTCTTTCTGCACATAGGGACTTCTGTGTAGACCAGTAACTCAAGAATTCACATTCATCTTTGTTTATAATAGCCTAATAATGTACAGAAAAGTGGGCATGCTATTTCTTGAATCTCAGTCATTCATTCAACAGGAGGAATTCACAAATGTGGGGGAGCAATTCCACATCTATTTTTAGGTAAGAAAAAAGTATCCTTTTAAGGATAGCAGGGCTTATTCCCATAGCAGAGTTAGATACTTGCCTGCAGGTAAAAATCCTGTGTTAATATTATCTGCCTATTAGCCACTAGCAATAAATCTGAGCTGAACTTCTTTTCAACTGATAAATACTGAAGTTTAGAGCGGGGTACAACTTGTTCAATTACTGTGAAAGAAATCGGGCACAACATATAGATCTGAATGTGGGATAAAAAAAAATGTTCTCTACTACTGAGTTTTGTTTTGGTCCCTTTTTTTGCTAACATTAATATTGTAAAAGCAGTCCCTTTTCAGTGCTTAAGATAGGGTTTTCCTGAGTAAAACTACTACAGTACTCCATAACAGGGAATTTTCCCAGGTGGAATTGCATCTTCTTATTCCATGAGAAAGCCTGAAAATCATAAATCCATTAAAAAAAAATTCAAGTGTTTCACTTGATCCCATATAAATTCCTTTTAAAATTAAAACATATTTGAGGCAAAAAAAGAAACACAACTTTTTTTTTTCAGAAGTTTGCATACATAGGATAACTGAGATGTAAATTAGGATGAAAGAGGAGCCAGGCAAAATAAATCTAGTGCTTGTATGCTTTCAACCCCAGCATCATTACTGTCTTTTTTAGATCTTTAATGATTTCCTTGATCCCCTTTACCAACTACTGCTCTCATAAAAACAACTGTATTAGGACCTTTAAAGTACAAGGAACACCTATGATTTCAAACATATCTGTACTTTGTAAATATATATATGGCAAACTTTATCTGATACTGTCCATTCTTGATGTTTATTCTAATTAATATCTATATTGGCGTTTTTGTCCCTCACATTTAGAACTGATGACTTCAGTGATGATTACAAAATATTTTTGGCACTCTGGACAGAATCTTTAACTGCAGAGCAGGTATCATATCCCTATTTATGGAAGTTTGGGCATTTTACACGTAGTCCTGGACATTTCTGTATGTACATTGCCTTTTCTGATCATCAGCAAAATTTTGGCTGCCGGTGCCACGCTGCCTTGCTGTGCACACAGCGGTGACTGGGGATCAAATCAACACTCTGGAAATCAGCACTCCTTCCTCAAGTGTTAAGTAGAGCCTTTATGCAAACTGAATAACTCTAATAGTGAGGATATCCTCAATGACCTGCCTCCTACTTGTGGATTGAAAATTAGGCCTAAGCATGCCAATTGCCAGATAATGCTGTTACAGGGAGACTTGTGTACAAACTGAAAGGTTGAAGTGCACCCTTTCAGCACCCAGACCCATTCCCAGCAGGCCAGCTGCCGTTCCCCGGCCGATGCCTGCGGTGACATTGGTGCTGGGGGCTCTCAGCATTTGCCTTCACACCCCGGTGGCCAAAGGCTCCAGAGGCTGCCTGGAGCATCCCCATCACTGACACGTCCTGGGAAGCTGTGCCTGGCAGAGCCATGATCTCGGCTGATGACAGGCAACTCAAATCGGTCCAGGGAGGCTTAAAGGGAAAAGAGAAAAAACAAGCAAGGGAGTGACATGTCACTTCACACTGTGCTGTGGTCACTTTAGCTGAGCTGTGAACCACAGCTCTTTTGAATGCAGAAAGTTGCTCTGATAACCCTGTAGGAGAATGATATGGGGGGATGAGGCATGTCTCAGAAATGTGAGACTTTTAAGCCATCGGCACTCTAGGTTTTGCTCCCTGTTTTAACTCTTAGCAACTACGGCAGTATAGATTGCCTGTGTGCAAAATATAGATTTATCACAAATAAGGGTTTGACTATCTCCAGGGGAAGAGGGATCCAAGCTCATGCTTTCAGAGTGACTCATGGTCTTAGGTGCTGTTGGGCTTTGATATCACAGAAATGCATAAGCTGGCTACTGACATGTGCTGAGCACCACACTTCTGAAAAAGCTCATTACCTAATATCAGATACAGGGCAATCAAAGCCATAATGAAAAATCTTCAATATTTGTATAAATTCAGTTCAACTGAACATAAATTGATGGCACTGAGATAGGCCACACCCATACCATCATTTGTGCTGTTTGGTCAATCAGCGTGTACTGCCATTCTACTTTATCGGAGACACCGAAGGATCACCTGAAGGATCCTATTTAGGGGTGTATCTTGTTTTCCCCACAGTCTGAAATGAAGCAGCTTGTCGCTCTGCAGGAGTTAGATCACTGTGATCATAAACACAACTCCTGATGGCAATCTAGCCATGGCTACAATGGCTCTGTCTTATCACACAGCGTTCTCACAAGTTTATAGCAGTGGACAGCTATCTTTTTTGAATAGTCTGTTCCACAGACAGTAATGACAAACTAACATGCCACCAGAATGAACAACTGAGAACCTGGAAGGCTGGCTTTCTTCTGTTAGAACCCTAACAAAAGTAGAAAAGACAAGTATTGCATAATATATATCTTAATTCATCCTTGCAAACTAATAACAAATCTTGCAGGCCAAGAAATAGAAACCAATAAAATCAGAATTTCATACTTTTTCATAGTAAAATTTCAGATTTCAGATGATGCTTTATGCATCAAAAACTTATTCATGTTATGAAAAAAAGTCACAGAAAATAATTTTGGTGTGTTTAAAATGTGGGAACTGCAAAACTCCTATGTCATGAATGCTGTGTGAAAACTCTCTTGCCATGATCCACTGGTATTGATATACTTTCTTAAAAAGAAAAGGGAAAAGATGAGTTCTGGGATGTATTTCAGTTCTATCAATGAGTATCAGTCCCATTAGCAATTAATTCTCTGATCTCATACTTGCCACTTAATATATTTGTTGCTCAGTTTCTATTTTTTTTGTAAAGGATAAGAATACTGAATACTTAAAGCTGTATTAAACTCAATAAATGTTAGTTACTATTTTTTTTAATCTCATTTCTAATATATTTACTCTCCCATGTTCTAGAATGATGTGACTTTCTTAAATTTCTTAAAGAGAGGAAAAGCAACAAAATTAGTTACAACTGTAAAAGAGCCATAGCAAACCTCATATCTTCAACGAGGTTTGCTATCTGTCAAGGTACTTGCTGGCCTTTGTCATGAATATATCTCAGCACATAACAATCACAAATCTGTTTTATCCTCCCATTACCTCTTTGAGATAGAGCAAGATTGATCCTCTCTCCAGTATTCAGGTGGAGAAGTGAAGTCCAGGTAAACTGAGAACAGTCACGCCATGCATTTGTGCCTGAGCTAAATGTGTCACAGATGTGTGTGCCAAGACCATCTAGATGGTAAGGGCTCTTGTGCTTCTGAGAACAGCACAGATCATAAAGTCTAGGACAAAGTATGTGACAGGCAAGGACAAAGCCTTCTTGGTCAAGGGTAACACACTTCCAGATAAAGAAAAGGCCTGAAAATTGTTAAGAAATGCTGAAAAACTGCAAAAGCAAAGCCACTTCCATTAACACAGTGCTACAGCAGTTCCTGGCTTTCAGTGAGTAAACAAGCCATCATGCACTGTGGCCTTGGAGCACACCTGCTCTCAGAAGGTGGTGGAGGATGGAGGCTGGTGCCTTCCACGCCCTGGGGCCAGCAGCTCACCACAGCTGAGGGAGCTAACAGCCAAGATATTTCGCTTTCAGTGTTCCACCTTTTACTCCCCTGAAGTCCTGTGCTGGCTGCCAGAGTCACTGTCTCAGGCTAGCTGCAGAGAACGCTTCTTCATATCGTTTAGTTAATAGGACAAAAATGCTTTATTTTTTCATTAACAAAACGATGTGTCAGAGCAAGATGTTGTGTGACACTTTGTATAACACCCTAACCTCCTCTGCTTCATCACCTTTGCCACATGCTCAGAAGCATTTCCCATGCTGTTTGATTTCCCTAATCTAGTTCTCTCATCCTCCATCTGGGTTTGATCCAAAGCCTATAGGTATTAATCCACTGTCTTCAATGTCCACTTCGTCAAGCTCCTGCATGTCTAAACACACGTTATTAGCCTTAAGATTACAAGCTGAATATATCTGACCTGTGTATAAGCCAGTATATTTAAATGAACAAAAGCAAGGAAAAAAACCCACAAAACAAACAAACAACCAAATACCCAAAAAGAGGAATTCATGCTAAAAAGCAAATCATGTCTGAATCTCACTGCGTGTGCATTTGCATACTGCTTATCTCAGGGCTGTGAATAGTGAGTAAACATTACACTGAAGGTTTCTCTTGGTTGTTAAGGACAGAATTAATCAAATACATTATTTCAAAAACCAAACAGAAATTCAGCCTGAGATTCTGTGTTGCATGTATTCCTGCACCCATTTAACAGCTGCAAACTAAGCTTTCAGGTTGCTGGCATAAATTTCATGAATGAAAGTTCAGTAATTCAGAAAATTCAGTAATTCAGTAATTGAAACTGGGGAGAACCTTTCTGTTTTAAAGTTCAACCAATCTATTCACACACGATAACAATGCAGAACATTTGTTTATTCTGAAACAATCCGCCACAAGTAGCCGGCACTTTAGTATTTTCAATGTGCATCTATAAGGATGTTTAAAATGCAAGATCTTCCAGTAACATTAAAACAAGGAATGTATAAGGTTTATGCGTGCCTGGTTTGAAAGACTTTTTTTTCTTTTCTTTTTCCTTTTTTGAAAGAAGCACAAAATGTCTGCCAAGCTTAAAATTAATGCGGATCATGTTTCTGTGTCTGTTAGGTGGTGCTTACTGGGCAGTCTGGCTCTTGTCAGTAATTCTTCAACTGCTTTGCTGCAGTGGAATTACTGAAGAGAGTTATGAGTTGGGGTTGGTAGGAGGGATTCTTTGTCCTCGTTGCATTTAAAATTACATCTAATCTTATCATGGAGCTCGTCATTGTTTCTGGCTGCCCATAGCAGGTACAGTACTGCTTTTGTTCAAGTCTGTTGCTTTACCAAATAAAGGCAAGAACTGCTTGCTTTTCTCATACAAGCAGTCCAATTGATTTCTGCAGGAATACTTGCATGAGTAAGGCAAACAGGATTTGGCAGTAAAATTGATTAAAAAATAATCTGAACACAATATTCTTCCAGAGGAAGTACATGCTGATTGAAAAGTGTTTAAAGAGACAGGTAAGATGAACAGATATAATTAAAATTTAGACCTCAGTTATGTTTAAAGCAAGCGAAACCAAGAAACAGTATGAAATAAAGAACAAAATAAACACCTGCCAAAATTTTTCACTGTTTATCAAAAATTAAAACCTTTTTCTCAAATAGCAGGGTTTTAATTAAAAGTTGTTTTTGAAACCTTTGAGTTTCAAAGCAGAATATCTGGAGAGGTGCATAAATGCATAATGAGTATTTTCCCCAAACTCATCAGAAGTCCATGCGATTTCACTAAAAATTTTGAGCACCCCTGAGGTGTAAAATATTTTTTCAAGTGCTTGCATGTGGATTTTAATATTTCAGGTTTTGTATTCATCTTGAATATTCTGGCATCCTACAACTGCAGTAACTTTTGCTTGCCTCCCAAGGGAGTTGTATGCAAATACAAACAGACCACAAAAAAATAAGCATGCAGTTGCAATTAGTGTTTCTTGCACTGTTTTTCCAGTAGTGGATGCAGTTCCCTATCTCTTTTTGAATTCATCAAATATTTAATTTTTAAGGACTTGTTGGTCAGCTGGCATCATCTATTTTCCTTAACTGGAACTGCTGTGGGCTTAATAAGAAAGTAAGCGTCATAAGTAGTATGCACATTTTCATTTCAGAAACTTGCCCTGACCAGCGCTGAGCAAATTATTGACGCTGTAATACCAGCACCAAAAGAAACAATATCAAGAACAGACCAAGAGTGTCAATAAAGAGATTCCAAGTTAAATCAGACAGAAATAATTGGTATAAAGTTAAAATGGAAACTCTAGTCATGTCATTTTATAATTAAGATGCAAAAAGTAACTTGTTCAAGCAGGCTCCATTAAAATCGTGAAAGAGATGGTGAATTAGCCTCAGTTGTTTACAGATGTATAGCTCATCCCAACAAAAGTTATGGAGCATTTTAAAGTAACCTAGGAGGAACCAAAATCTAAAGAAGTTAATAGAATTGAAGAGTCTTGCTTATTGAATAGTTTTTCTCAAAATTTTAACATGTATGTTTCATCAAAATTTAGTGTTATATCTCCTTAGTGATCAGAGTAAGCTCTAGGGCTCCTGAATGGCATAGTCAGATGTCTGCAAATTGCTCCACAGCAATTGTGCTCAGAGTGCAGCACTGGTTATTGGCACAGCAGCATTTACACTAGTGCAATGGGTTATTAAACATTGTTGAAAATTAATGGAGCTTTTCTCACTCTTCAAGACCATATCCATAAATTTAGATGCTTGCTTGAGACATCTAATCTTATTTGATTAGGAGCCTTGATTTCTTTATAGTCAGAGTATACAAAACTCACTTCCAAAGGTCTTCTCATCATATTATAGAGTCTAGAATTAAATGGGTCTAATATCAAGGGCTTCAGTTATGAGCCTCAAATTCAGTGAAATTATTTTGAGTTTTATTGAGGAGATAGAATAAAGAAACATGAAGCTATAGGAAGAAATGTTCAGAGATTACAGCAATTGCATTAGAATAGAAAGTGGATAATTTGTGCATGACAACACAGACAATATTATAGGAAGAAAAGAGAAGGTGTTTTTTTCTCACAAATACTTCAACAGTATTTGAATGATGCAGGTAATGATCAATAGAGACATAAAAGTGTGTGGGCATGTTAAGTAAATAAGAACGATTTTGAAGGAACAATTTTTGTAAGACATTGCCAAAACAAATATCAAATTAGAAGTTATACAGGATTAGATATTTATATGGATTATGAGAATTTCTGTAGCTATATCAAATAAAAAAAAAAGATGATAATATCTATAAATACTTTGATTTCATGGTATTAGCCAACCGCCATTTGACAAACATGGGTTAATACAGTCTACATCCAGATGTTCAGAGAAGTGGGTTTTGTATATTATCATAAAATAGAGTTAGTTAATATTTTGTGAAGCATTTATAATACTATATTTGAAATGTTAGCAGAGGTTTCTTCACCTGACTCTTCATAATACCAGCTGATTCTAACTATGAGAGAAGAATTGTGAGTTTGCTCTGTTAACTGTACTGCTCCGCTAATACCTGACATGTACAAAGGTACTCAGACAGAAAACAGTGACATATTTATTTCTGTTCGTTCTGGCCTATAGTCTTTCACAATAAAGACAGAGAGACTGTGTTACTTGCATCCAATCTGATACCCAAGGTATCTTCAGATCAAAGATGGCTAGGTTATCATGTGTTTAATTTGCCTGCACAAAACAGTAAGAGCACTATTTTTTTATACAACATGCTAATTTTTCATGTTGTTTATTCAATCTTGGTACTAAAAGTGACTTATAAATAACTTCAGGTCTCAACTTACACAACTTAATATCTGAGACTGCAGATCTATTTAGAGCAGAAGTTAGAACCTCAGTATACTGTGTATAAAATATGTTCAGATAATCATGAACTCAAAACTGTTCATGATTTATATAGGTGCTGAGCAGGTATGTCCAGAAATCCAATTTGTGACCTCCTGCTCTGCTTATTTATTGCACACTCTTCCTAATAAACTTATACAAGGACTCTGCTAACTGCCAGTTTGTTATTTATATCTCCTCATTTAAAAGTTACCCAAACCTTCAGCCCACTGGGCCTAGAAAAGTACAGGGGAGTCTGAGTAACCTCAAGGGAATTTAACTTACACAGACTTACATATCACCTGCATGTTTGGCAATGTCTCCTAACATGATGTCAGAAAATGAGCCACAAGTAATTCATGCCACTGTTTTGATGTCGCAGGGCATTTAACAGGTGTTATTTTTAATAATGTGTCCAAAACAACCAAAGGGCATGAAGAATCCAGGATATTCTACTACCAATGGGTCTTTAAACATTCTTAAAGTACTGCTCATTTCTGAAAAGGGGTAATATAAAAATGACACCTCCTTATTCTGCACAGCTGTTCCTTATTTATAATGAGCTGGCATCATATCTGCCGCCTGCAGAAACAAAATTTAAGCCTTACAGTGTTTCCTTTCTATTGGTCTTGCAGAGCATGCACTGCAGAGAAGAAGCTGCATCACCCTTCCTTGCCACATTTCTAACTATATGCAAGTTTATCTGTTTGTATATGTCACCAAACACACAATCCAGGAATAAGGTAAAACACTAATGTGATTGAGGTCCTAATTTTACAACCAAAACTGGAAGACTATTTCTGATGAAGTATGAGGCAAAAACTATAACCTAGCTTGAGAACTACACATATTGTTCTGCGTAACAGTGGAAAATACCATACACAAAACACAGTTTTGGGCAGATAATTCATAGCACACACTCAAGAATTACGTTTTCTTAAACCTGATTGATGTGTGACAGGAACAATCTTATATTTTACAAGAGCTGCATGCAACTGAAGGTGTTCTGCCCATAGAAGAAATCAATGCTAGGTAATTGGTCTTGTCCACCTTCTGCTTTTTTCTTTTTATATTACATCAAGGAGTTTATTAACAGAAACAAGCAGTTTTTCTTCATGCCAGGCAAGTCCCTGGAATGTGTTTTCATCAATTACACAAACACAGATACAAAATCTGCAGTTTAGTCTAATTAGTTCATGTTCTGTTGAAGGCCTAGTAATTAGTAGCTACTTTTCTGATTGATATTTTCAAGATCATTTTAATAATCATTATACAGAGCATTTAAGGTAGTGTTTAATAACACAAATCTATCATAGACAATGTATTCCCACTGGTGTTTAGGCTTATTGCCAACTTGCATCCCCTCTACAATGCTGGCTTTGCACCAACAGAAAAAAAAAGAAGCTGATGTTTCAAAACCAGAATTTTATGTAACCCAACATATTATTTGCAAAAGAAATAGAAAGAAAATTTGTAGTGACTTGTGAGTTTTGAAATTTAGGAAATTCAAGTACCGGAGGGTGATTTTTGACATTGTCTCTATTTCATCTTTTTAATAATACATTTTGAATATTCAGTGGGCAGTCAGATAAAAATCATCTTAACATAATACTTGAGCTTTAAACCGTGACTAGCACATGAGAAATCCTGAACATAGACTTACAGAGGGAAAAAACCTGTAGTTTTAACCATGTCAACACTCTTTGGACGTTGGACCAGTATTCTTGCTTCCTAAACTTCAACCCACCTCTGCTCACACAGAGATTGTAAAAATGGAAGATATTACTGAAGAGCAAGAGTTGTAAATGAAATTAAATCGACTTGGGCTAAGACCTTTCTTGCACAGACGGGTGTCCTTTGCTGGCCAGGGCGCGCGCGGCGCCAGGCAGAGACAGCTGGTGACAGAGGGACACGCTGCAAAGGGCCCTGGACACCCACCCTCGGCAGCGCCCCACAGCCCTTTGCTGTCCCCTCTCAGCGCCCACCAGCTCCGTGCTGCTCCTCAGGAGTCGCTGCTTTCCCTGGGTCCCCATCAGCACAGCTGGCTGGGGCAGCCTTCTGTCTCCTGCGAAGGATCTCGTCTGGAAAAAGAGTGAAACCTCTCTCCAGACTGGCACCCAGGAGGATCAAGGCAATTCAATTTCCTCCACACTCACATGTCTTCAACTAGCAAAGTTATTCTCTCAAAACCTGTTGGGATATCAGGTTTTTCATGACCAATCTCCATGGACTACTCCATCTTTGAAGTGGGCGGCTACAAATTAAGCCAAAGGCATCAAGTAAAAAATGTTCCCAGGAGAAGAACCCACATTGAAAGGAAGATCATGTAGTCTCTCTCTCTCTCCCTTTCTCTGAGTAGACCACTGCACCACCTCTGGTCAATCATACTGTAATGCCTTTGTTCAGTCAACAAAATCGTACTTGCCAGAAACATAAACAACAAAATATATGGGGAGGTAAAATTATACATTTTCATTTAGAGAATTGTGAATTTATTTTGTTTCAAAGCACGTAAGTTAAAATATGTTTAAAATACAAATATTTACTTTCAACTATATGTGCAGCGTAGAGGATCTTAATGCAGTTCTGTATTCCACTGGACACAAAATTTACAGGGGTCTGTTTGATTGCATACAGATCTTTTCTTTGGAAAATCCATCCAAATGAATCATCAGTGCTAGCAGTCAGAGTAGTGCAGGATGAGCAGCTACCATAAAGCCAATAGTATTGAAAATTTGAGGGCTCTACCTACATTATAACATGTCTTCAGTGAAGTACAGGGCCATCCTTCTTTGAAGCTTAACAAGACAAGAAAAAATACAAATTATCCAGTTTTCTCCATCAAACTAATTTTTTCATCTTGGACATTCTAAAACTTTTTGGGTTTTCTTAGTTCTCTGCTTACATTTAACTGGTTGTAAAAAAACTTATCTTCTGTGAGACTACATATACAAGAGACCTTTACTCTGAAGGATTGCACATCATGATAGTCATAATATTAATGGTTCCTTTCTTTCCAAGTTCAGACTAGTAATAACTCTGCTTTACATAAAATCAAGTTGAGGATAGCAAAGCTGAGATCTACTCTGGGAGGGTGCAATAGAGCATGACTGACCCACCCCTCCCAAAATCACCATGGGAATGCAAGCAATGGCCTTCTCACCATCTTCCCTCAAGTCCTGGGCAGACTTGATCCAGGACTGTGGGAAATGTATTTTACAGCATTGTCCTGCAGCAGAGCATGGAACAGTAGTGCATTCAAACAGTAACATTGCTGGCAATGCCTGGGAAAGGATTTGATGAAGCCAGGTTTCATCTGGCAGGACTCACCAATTTGACAAGTGCTGAACGTGGAATTCTCCAAGGCTCCAGGCACAATCATGCCTGATGGAGCCACGGTGTGCCCACAGCCCTTCACAGCAGCCTGTCAGCCGCAAATACCAACTGTGTAAAAATAAAAATCTGCAAACACAGAAATTCCACAGGACACAGAAAATCACTTTTAAAAAAATAGAGTGAACAGCTAGGAAATTTTAGAATATTTAGACTCAGAACATGTTTGTAAAGTATACATTCATATTTTACAATTACTTCTAGCTGCTTCCTAGGTGTTTCTTAATTCATCAGCGAATCATCGCCAATGATCCCCTTGTGGTGAGTGCCATAGAAGCCTCTTCATTTCTGTGTTGAGCTCAAGCATACGTGTCTTCCTAGTAGAAATCTTAACAAACTAAAGAGAATTTGGGCCTGAAGATCTGCTTTCATTGTCCATTGGGAGTTAGTTTATGCTCACATATATAGTGTTATGGTATTGCACGACTAGATTTTTGACTCTCCAAAATTTTACATATCAGCCCCTTTCCAATGTCTGAGTTTGTCATATTTTAGAGGCTTGAATAATTGAAAAGTCAGCTTGATAGATGGAAGTGTTTGGGGGAACAAGATAGTTTGGTTCTTTCTGTATGAACATCTGTAATAGAATAGAGACGAATATGAGTTCTTTGCTACTGCAGGTACTTCTTATTCAGGCAACTCCTAGGGAAAGGGGTCAGATTTATTTTTTTCTTTACTTTGTTTCTGTAATCAAATGGATCTGTTCTCTGGCTCTTCCAGTCTTTCTTTTACGTGTGCCTTCATCTGATTGCAGGTATCTTTTTTTAGGGAGTGGCCCTGAGTTTTTCAGTATCAATGACTTTGCATGGTTTTCTTTTTATTTTCTGTTGAAACAGTAGTACAGCCCAGTTCACTGAAAATGAATTTGAATGTTATAACTTAGTATATGTCTATTACATACCAGAAAGGCACAGTGTCTAATGAAACATGAACAAAGTTGTCTCCATCCTGCTACAAATCTGATGGATATGGGGATTTTTCCCCTGAATGTCTACACCTACAGTTATCTCCTAAAGAGACAACAGCAGATCAACCTGTTCTAATAACTTGAATCATTATTACAAACCAGCATTTGTTGCACATTTTAATTTCCCCTCAGTCTTCTAGTTTGGTTCTTAAACCATGGCCATATCCAGCTGTGAGCCTTGTTTTGAGGATTGCTTAATTTAGTTTGAGTGAGATCAGCCTGATGAAAATTGCTTCAGGCTTAGAAACATTTTTGTTAATCACAGAAGTTTTAAGTTCCCATCATAGCTATATGCACATCATTAATTGTGGGTTTGCATTCTTTTAAAGTCGACCTAATTGCTTCCTACCTGTACTGCAAATTGTGTAAGTGTCATAACAATAAGAAAAATGCTAGTCTGGGCTCCAGAGAGTTCAGTATGAATGAAAAACTCAGTCAGCTGAATTCTCTATCTTCCATAAAAGTATTGATACCCTGGAGTACTGCAATTTATGCCTATGCTTCAGCTACCATACATCTTGTATTTCAGTGGCTTTTCCAGCTTTCCCACTCACTAAAACCTAACAATCTCCAGCCCTTTTGACTGCAGAGGCAATTTCTTCTTTGTTGGAAGTGATCCCCACTTAAGTCTGAAGATAGCCTGAAACAGTGGCTCAGAGATGTGACTTTTCCTAGCCTTGAGTATGCTTGTACTGTGCTTGAGGCACACCCATAACACTTCAACGTTGCCCTAATTGTTAAATGACTGTGCGCTACTTTTGTGCCTAGAGTGGCCTGGGATTAAATTCTGCATTGAAAAATAATATTATTTTTTACACTGAGGTATCTAAAAAAAAAGGAGACCCACAAAATCGTGGAACTAAAGTAGGAGAGGATAGGAAATAAAAAGATGAAAATGCCCCAAAAGTTTGCTCTCTTTTTTTTTTTTTATATAAGAGAAAGAAAAGTTTATCTAAATTTAGGAAAAAAAATTAAAAGATGGGTAAATTGCACTTGGATTTACTGACTTCAAAAAGGAAACTGCATTCCACAAAAACAGTAGCAGGGCCGTGAACTTCTGCATTGAATCCAGGCAGTTTATCCAGACTGTGGTTCTCCCCTTAATGCCTTCTTTCACAGCACGTCCTGCATGTTCACCCTCTGTTCGTTTTACTCACAATGATTTACATATCCTTCTTTTGTCAAATGACTAGAGTTACATCCATCACGTAACCAAATACAGGTATCCCTCACTATTATCTCAGAATAGATATGCTTCTAGTCACAGGCTAGGGGCAATACATCAATGAAAAAGGGTAGAGCCCAATCAGATTATTGCCCCTGTTTTTAAAATGTGGCTAGTTATTTCCCATGTGGGTATTGACTTAAGAAGAACAGCAGCTATAGAATTCTGCCTGGATTTCTGCCATAATCAATGAATAAGCATTTAGTGTAAAATTGCACAGTTTCCTCTAAATTAGACTAAACTTCCATTGTTTTAAAATTCAGACATCATGAGACAGTAATAGTCAGTTAATGTCACTTGCTGGGTTGATAATTCATACATAATATAGCTGCTAATTTAGCAAGCGAGAGCATCAGGCATGCTGATATTGTGCACACACCTCTTTATCTCCTTTGATTCCTTTGTGTTTCATCATCACTGAAGATTTTTTCCAACTCCATGTTTCATAACAGGAAGGAAGTGAGCTGAAGAGCTATAATGATTTCCATCTAAACTACTCTCTTTTTGTCTGCATTACAAAAACTGGCATACCTTTGCCAACATTTGCTTAGGTACTTTTCAAATGAAAGGAAATTATGGGAGTGAGAATACAAAAAAGAAGCAAAATCTTCTTTTTACCATAAAGTGTGCATTGAAAATGAGTGATTTTCCTACTGTTCAGAACATATATTTGAACAGTAGGAGACAATGAATGCCCTAAGGATTGTCTCCTGCCTGGTGATACAGTAGAGCAATCAGAAGACAGAAGGCTGTTTGCCTTTTGGAAGGAAAAAAATCAGCCCTTCTTGACAGCCAGTGGCAAAATTCTTTATTTTCATCTCTCCTGTGATGTTTCCTGACCTCATTCGACTTTTAAAGTTAATACAGTTATCTTTTCCTCTCTGCTTTCTGGTCCTGTGGTTCTCCCTGGAATATGTAGGACTCCCAAAAACAAATTCTTGAAACAAGTCTGTCAATTCTACATTTGGGGGAAAAATTTTTTTTTTACAGATTTGCTTATTAACTACATACAGTATTTGCTAATAGGAACGTTTTGACGAACGAAGTGAAATTGAAGTGTCTCAAGTCATTACTTACCTTAAAAAATCACAAATACTGTAAGTTTCTTTCTGTTCATCTTCTAATTTCTAAATCACTAAGAAATGTTCATATCACGTGTTTTGTTTTGTTGGGTTTTTTCCTACAGCCACAGGAAACTAGAGCTTTTAGGACAATTTGTTCAACTGATTGACTGGCTAAAGGATAAACACTCTAGAGAAATAGTATAAAGCACTTGTGGTTTAAGAAAAAACTTTGAATCTTGCCAAACATGGTATTGCTATAAGATTAGTGTAAGTCCACCCCTGAAGTTCCTAAACCTTCTATTAATTTAAGTGCTGCACTTTATGGTTCTAAGTGACGGCATTTTAAACAGACAACATATTAAAATTGGGCTGATAGTCCTTTGATAATCAAGCAGTGGTAAACACTCCAATCTTTAAAGAAAGTTAGCACATTCTGTTCTGCAGAGAGACTGAGGGTAAATTTAATAGAAAAAATGGATTTTCAGCCAGAGCTCAGGTCATTTTGCAAACTCTGCTTATGATACCACTGAGGTACTGTCCCTCACAAACATATGCTGAAGCCATGAGTGAAATTCCATTTCAAGCAAAGGAGCATCATAAAACCAGGCTGATTTTGGCCTTGAGCAAGGGTTAAATGTAAGACTGAGCAAATATCACAGAGATATATATTTTCCTCCTTAAAAAAAAATTTAAAAAATATTAACCAGGTAAAATAGATATAAAGTTCTTAGGGGAGAAAAAAAAAAAGAAAAGAAAGGAAAGAAACCAAAGGAAGAAATACCTCCTAATCTATGCAAATGCAGAATTTGCATTTCTCTCAAAGCTTGATTCTTTTCCTATGAAAACCCGTTATAATCTCATCTTTACACAAGATGTTATGGTATTTTGTGCAACTAAGTAAATATTTTTTCAAATTAAAAATAAAAGAAAAAAGATAAAGAAAATAAACCCCTAATCTAATAAAACTAAAGTCTAAAAAGAAAAATAAAAGAAACAAACCAACTAAGCAAAAAACTCCAAAAACAAAAGCAAAAAAGCCCAAACCCTAACTACCTACAGTGCAACACTGAAAACAGAAAATAATAAGGACATATGCTTTCTAAAAGGAATGGTTGATTAGTTAACTTCTCTCAAAAATACATTTCTTTTTCTTTAATTCACCTTAGAGTAAGAAAGAAAAAAACATGACAAAAGTATAACTGAGATTTCCCAATTCTCAACTCTCACCTTGTCCAGAAATTAATGGAAGAATATTTACTAAAAGTAAAAAAAGAAAAAAAGACCAAAAGTTCTCCCCCAAGCCTTAACAGCTTGATGGACCACAGCAGGTAAGGTCAATTTCTATAGTAAATGGATGATAAACAAATTAAACAATTGGCATAATGCCCGACCATCTCTGATTCACCAACAAAATGGTTCTTTGTAAGGGGACCCGCTGGGGAAAGCAAGTGGAAAGAAGGTGGGGTGGGATCTGAGTTTCTGCCCCTGAACCATGCAGGATCTGTTCTCCATCATGTACTCTCATCAGGAAGGAATATTTAAAACTTTTTGCAGTCCTATGCATATTCATACTTCCATGCTGTACCTATTCATTCATGTATTCTTCTCTAATTATGGGTTCACTGCCACTTCAGGAAGATTTTCCAGGCATCAGCCCAGGTGTATTTTGCCTTAAATGTTCTATCAAATTATTTGCTTGCAAACAGTCTGTATACAAAAATAAATACAAGGGCTTAATTTTCAGTTGCAAAAAAACAGGTGCATAAGAAAACCTATCCATCATGATGCATATTTCACTATGTTTGCATGGCCTGAAGCAGCCAGTTTGAACTCATATACACACATCCTTGTTTAATTCTGGTCATCTTTCAGTACAGAAATGACTGAGCCATCTATATCTCATGGAAGTTACATCTCTTACAGGTTATTTCAACATTCTTTATCTTTTTAATAATCCTAGTTTAACAAGATTGACCAAAAGGTATTAATTTTCTCTACCAGAATCAAACATCTAATTAGGTGTAAATCTCAATGAATTAAAATCTGAAGTCATGGCTGTTACGGCAAACCCAGCTTACGTTTCATATTTTTTTCAAAAGCAGAGAAAACAGGACTTGAAATTTAGTCTGCCATCTAATAGCTATGAGACAGAAAATTTCCCTGGAGTACTGTAGGCTTGCCAGCAGTAAAGGCCAGCAACATCCTGTGGTGCATCAGAAAGAGAAGTAATATCATTTTTCCACTCTTCTCAGCACTTTTTAGGCCATACCTGGAAAAAAAGTTTAGCTTTCATCCCCAAGTGCAGGAGAAGCTTTGAAAAATTGAGAAGGTCCAGTGAAGGGCCACCAAAATGGTTACAACACTGGAGAACTTCATATATAAAGAAATATTGATGGAATTGAATTTATTCAACCTAGGAGGCTCAGGAGGAATGTAACCACACTCTACCAATACCACGTGTATATTTTTGAAGGAAGCCCGGCAACATGACAAAGAGAACAACTTCTTCATAAGAAATTCTGTTTGGATATAAGAAAAATATTCTTTACTGTAAGAACAACTGAACATTGCCCAAAGAAGTGGTGGAAACTCCCACGCACGAAGTATTGAACACACGGCTTAACAAAGTCCTGGAAAACTTTGTATAAAGATTTTCATTCAATAGAAGTTTCAACCAGGTTCCCCAACATTCCTTCCAGACTTTTATTTAATGATTTCTGAATTATTTAGTTTTTCTTTGTTGGCATTCTTGCTCTATTTTTGAAGATCTTATCTTTTCCCTAAAATTACTCTCACTTTCTAAAATAAAAAAAAAATTATTTAAACTACATAGAAAGAAAATGTGTATGGTATATTGATACGCAGTCCCTCTGCTGGATTTGAAAGAACATTAGAGGGATACGTGAAAGAAAAATGAGAATGTGCTCTTTATCTGACTCAACTGTTCATGTAATTTCCACAGGAGAAACATATAATGAGGCTTTCAATTTAAGCTACGCTGCCTCTGGGTTCCCCCCTCCAGTTATCAGGCTGAAACTTGAGTCACATTACACTTATACAAGAGTGGGATTACATTCCCCTAATGGGGCAGGATTAAGCCAAAGGAGGTGGAACAGCTTTCAAAGGAGCAACTTCAACACAGGGGGCCAAATTCTACTCTCAATTACACACATGTGACTGTCACAGTGATTTCAATGGGGATACTCAGGTGTAACCAGAGGTAGAATGCCTTTGTGACATGGAGCAGATGTGAAAAATCCAAGTGTAGGCTAACCATGAGCATTTAACTTTCAAACAGTCACTGTATTGTGGCTGGCAAGCAATGGAGCTTTAAATAGGATCATGATCTACTGCACTCGAATGTAAAACATCCTTCCATGCTGAATTCCTCTTCAGCAGCTTCCAACTGCTATAAAGTACAGTGAAACCAGAGTAACAGATACCAAAAAACGAAGGTGAGATTCTGGAAGGTGAGATTCTCTTCTCAAAGACCTTACAATTTTTCTGCTTGTTGAAGCATCTGTCTTGCCTCCAGCAATACATCACCTGTAGCGTCAGGCTGTGATTAGAGCTGCTTTATATCCCTCTTTTTTAAATTCTTGCAATTTTAAAAGTCAATGTCTCACTTTTTCTGTCTTAGAGGATTTCTTCACTTATCTGTGCATTTCTGATTCCATGTAAGTTAGCGAGTGCAATAGAACAGTAATGAAGGTTCTGGGTTTGAAAGATTTATGTAAGTAAAAGCAATTTTAACATGACTCACAATATGGATCCCTCATTTGAAAGATACTGGACAAACTTTGCAGTAAATTTTATCAGTGTCTGTGGAAGAATGTAAATTCAACAACCTTAATCCAGACCAGCAATTTGCCAGAGTGCTAATAAATTGTATCATAAGTGGCTGAGGTACAGGCATACTGAAGAGAAGAGAGAAATATCAGCAGAAAAGCAAATTGCTGACTGGAACTCTGCTGTCCAACCTGTCTATCTAAGATCAGCTCATCTGATGTAAAAGACACCATCACATCAGGGACTCTTGCTGTGTTGCTCGTGTTACGTAACCATATGAATAGTGTTGACAGAATGAATCACGCCATGGGCAGCGAGCTGCCTGCCAGCCAAGAGGGTGAATCACAGGGCTCTGAGTGTGCCTGCAGGAGTGCCCAGCCACCAGAGAGAGAGCACACTGAGACCTCACTCATGGTCATACTGCAGGCCCCGGGAGAAAGAAAGGGGATGGGCAGGGAGAACCCATCTGGCAGCAGGGTTCTTTTCTAAATCAAAAATTTAAATCCAGGTAACCCATATTAACTGTATTAAAGTTTTTGCTCACTACAGAAATTTTTCCCGTTGCATATTTTATTTCCCTGAGAAACATTCCTGTAGTTCTTTAATCAAGTGATTTCACTACCACTTTTTGAGAACTGACTGCCTCTATCTCCCCAGGCTAGTACTGAAAATCAGAAAGGTAAGGACAGAATTCAAAATTAGGAGCAGAAGTACACATCAGTGAGACATCTAAAAATTTTTATGCTCGAACCCATATTTGGATCATATTCTTAAAAAGTTGAAAGTCAGAAAAGAGCTGCCTCTAAGTAATGCTGTGGTTCTATAATTTCCATGAGTCTCCAGCAACAAGCTTTGTTTCTCGCTATGTATTTGCCGCCCAAACCTTGCGTATCTTCTCAAAATCATCCAGGAGAGGAGTAAAGGCAAGTCAATTAAAACTAGAATGTTGGGGCATGACAAGACCCCTAGGTTTATGCTGAAATATCTTGTCAGAGGAGACGGGCTGGGACCTAGAAACTGTCCAATACAGCCCAACTTACATAATTAAATGAAGGATGAATCTTTTATCTGAAAAAACCAAAAGATTGCCTCTTCACTGTATTTGGCAGAACATGAGAGCAGCCATGCAGCTGCTTCAGGAAAGCCAGAAAGACTAAGCGCTCTCTCCCTTTCAGGTTGTGACACAACTGGTCAAATGCTCCTGAATTTCACTAACGTTTACTGACGCCACCTAAAACCACTTCGCTGGTATCATGTGAAGAAAGCACTACATCCTATCACCCACATCTCTGTAGCATGTCAGAGATTCAAAATTCTGATTTCCATTTTAAGTAACAACAGAAAATTAATACTGAATAATCAGTCTACTTGATAAGAAAATAGCACAAGTAGTTAAGCAGAATACAAGTCAATCATCTCTGGGGGAACCAGACAATACGTGCACAAATAATGTATTTATTATAATGCAGAGAAAAATAATTAAGAAAATTGTTTTGCAAATAATGTTTGAATAGTACTTATCTTAACCCCGCTTCACACAGCTGTCACTAAAATTTACTATACCTGACTGCCCTTTACCATTGCGATTAAAGCTAATAAAAAAAATCTAGCGGTGTTTTATAACGTTGTCAAAAAAAATCCCCAAATCTTCACAGGGCAAGTGGGTGAATAAAAATTTGCAGCACTGACTTAGAGTCATAAATATTACTGATTAATAAAGTGTGGCTCCTGTTATATAATTATTCTCCCCACTGTTTTATTCATTTGGGGCTTGATTGTGAATGGGTGGAGCTAGTGGTTTTTTACCATTTTACCATAAGTAGACACAAAGATGTACTCACGTGTTTTTGGAAAATACTGAATAAAAAATATCCCAGCGGCATTCTAAGAATCATGTACACCTTCATAGATTTAAACAAAAATACAGCATAAACATTCTTTTTGTATTTTTCTTTGAAACTAATTTACATCATGCCTTATCATGTCATTTTCTCTGTATTTTCTAAGAAATGTGTAATTTGTCTCAAATAATGATCTGAGAATAATTTTCTTCTCAGCAGAGGACAGGAAAAATCATAAACTCCAGGTTCATGAAAGATTTTGATTATGGGAGGACTTGAAAAATAAAATATTGAGCAATGAAGAAGAAATAAAAGAATTTATGGAGATAGCTTTTCTACCACCTGTTTATTCTGCATCTTTGAGTCAGATGTGGAGCAGTCCCATTCTTCAATGTGTTCTTAGATGGGTTCTATTAGTGTCTGCAACTCCAAGAGAAGGAACAGATATTAGTCTGCAGTTTTATTTTTGTATTATAATTGAATTCAAAGACAGAAAGCCTCTGATATTTAGTTACGTTATGTCAGTGGCGCATGTGTTCTGTGGTCATATTGGCTTAGAAGTTTTACTAAAGCAGAAGAGCAAAGGAAACAATTTCACTGGAATAGTTGTTTTGTGATATTAATTCAGTAATATTTAAAAGACAGTCCCTACACTGTTAGTTTTGAATAGTTTATGTTTTCTCCAGAAAACTACAAAATAATTGCAGCTGTGCCAAAACCCAAAAGACCAAAAAGAGGATAATGGGGTTTTTTTGAGACAAGAAGGAATAGCTTTAACAATCATATTGAGACATAACATGACTTGGGACTAGAGGAAATTGTCTGTATAGATACATTTTATTTTATTTGGTAAATGTACTTTAGGAGTGTTGAGTATGCCATAATACCTTTTCTTTACTGCTTTGGTGTTACCACAAAAGAAATGTTTCTTTCAGAATGCTGACCAGTGACTACAAAGTCATGGAGAGAATAATGCATGCACTGAACAGGGTACATAGACAAATTTTGGTCAAAAGCTAATATAGAAATGGGAGACCTAAAGAATTCTGTCCCTGCTTCTAGGTCAGTTGCCCTCTCATTTTCACAGCATCAGCGCAAGTGAGTTGATCCTGCACTTCTGCCTAGTTTCCTTATGTACATGGACACCACATCCTACTCTATCAGGAGCACACCAGAATGGGGAGAAAATGCCATTATCCTGGCTACTAAAAAGCTATAGACTCAAAAGGCTGAGATTGGTAGAAAAAACTAAAGCTCACATCAATACCACTAAGAACTACAATGTTCTTAGCATATCTGTAAAGTGAATGTGTGGTTTATAGTAACAGTGCCTTCTTGTAAATATTTTACTAGTTGACTTTTAAATGTTATAATTCCATATGTTTTCTTTTTTTCTCCAGTGGGAATAGGAGTATAAATGCAGTTTTCATTTAAAATTGTCACTTGTCCTAATGTTTTATTGCTGCAGTGCATGAGAACATATTCTTGTAGTTGGCACAGCAAAATTCCAAGCTGGAAGTAGCACAACATGATGGTCAAGAGATTAGATCCCACATCTTAGGTTTCACTCTTCTTGAAATTATTTTTAATCCAATAATTTATCATTTACTTGTCTTGGAGCAATAGAGTTTTCGGGTTTTGTTTTTTTTTTTGGTAAAAAACCTATCCCAACTTTTCTATTTTCAGAATCATATCAGGTTATGTCAATTCAGTTCATGCCTAAGTTAATATATTTGGACAAAATCCTGAATGATAAGAAGGAGGCGTTGCCCTTATCAAGGTTTTTGAAATACGGTTTCCTTAGGAATGACCTTCACTGAGGGTACAGTCTGTGCATACAAAGAGCAGAGTCATTAATAAATTATATACAATGTAGGACTTGAAAAATACATACGAGGTAGACAAGGCTTTGTAGTCTGAAAGAGCTGCATGAAACTGTTAATGTCTGATGTGACATGAAATAAAAGTAACTGACCATACAATATGCATTTCTAGAAAATCTGCTACTATTTGAATTGGAATGAAAATCTAATGGAGAAGTTAACATAATAATTTTATCTACAGCTTTTATCAAACATTAGAAATAAAGGTAGCAAAGTTGTTTAGAGTTAGCAAAAGGAGAGGTTTTAGCAAATTTTAAATGCCTTTTTGACATGCAGAATTCAAACTACAACTTCAAGGATAGTAGATGAGAATGATAATTCATACATGTGATATAAATATAGGTAAATCCATCTTAAAAATATTCTAATAATTATTAAGATGGTTGTTTAAAATGTTACAACATTATCAATCAGTTGAAAAAGTTCAGACATTTTACTACAGAGAAGTATTAAATTTAGTTTCAAATAGAATGTTTAATATCTTTAACACTTGTATAGTTTATTGGGTACAAACAAACTGTTATTATATGGGTTGAAAAAAGGGAGATCTCAGTCTTTCAAGAAAAACTTCAAGGAGGTGTCAGGAACCTTTTCCTTTCACCTTTTTTCTTTCACCTTTCTCTGGTGAGAGAAATTGGGAGATGTCAAGTACCTTCGCATCTGAACAAATGAGTCAAAACTTTATTTTAATGAGGAGAACAAAGGCTAGAAATTGCAAGGACTCAATCATCCTAAGAATGAAGTCGACAAAATGAAATTCTGTGGTGTTCAATGAGACAGTACTGAGTCCTGATCAAAAACTACAGCATTGCATCTGACAAGATATTTTTATCCTGTCTCTAGCAAAAGCATAAGAAAACAAGATGCACACAGACTGACCCTTCCCTGATAGAGCCTTCTAGAGGCCGACATTTGATTTTATTCCTTGGGCAACCTATTTACCCCTCAGTACCCATTAAAACTTGTGACAGTCAGCACCTCAGTGTTAATAATGATATATTGCCTGAAAAAATACTACTTATTATTTACTTTTAAATAAT
>WBNQ01011301.1:24553-64067 GCA_013401375.1 Spizella passerina
CTTATTATTTACTTTTAAATAATAATATTTATTGCCTGATAAATTGGAGTAGCTCAAGTGATAAATAGATATTTTATTCTTTATCTTTGACTTGTCTAATATCGTGCCTAGACAAACCTGGCAGGTTAAGAAATGGTTAGACGGGTGGTGCTATTGTCAGGGTTTTGGTTACTTAGATCGTGGGGCATATTTTAGGAAGCCTGGTCTACCAGGGGCAATGGTGTCTACATGACGTAGAAAGGGAAAAGCATCTTTTGTCAGGGAATTTCCAAGCTGATGAAGGGGGCTGTAAACTAGATTTATTGTGGGGGGGGCACCTATCCATCCCAATCCTACCAATCAGATGCCATCACTTCTAATGGACATCAGGAGCAGTTCAAAGGTATTTCAACTGGTTCAGACAGTGAGTCAGCATTATGAGATTGCTCAGATGCCTCTACACAAACATTCGTACTATAAGGAACAAGAAGAATCAGACACTTGCACGTGCCTGTGTGGATGGGATACCACTGGCATCACAGAAACATGGTGGGATGGCTCCTGTAACTACAGTATTATCATGGAAGGCTTTTTAGGAAAGACAGGTTAGGGAGACGAGGAGGAGGCATAACCCTTTTATGTCAATGACTGGCTGGGAGAGTATGGAACTCTGCCTGCAGTGGGTGAGGAGTCTACCAGAAGCTTGTAGGTCAAGATTAAAGGGAGTATGGGGACAGAGGATGTCATAGTGGGGGTCCTGCTACAATCCTCCAATCAGTAGGATGGTGTGGACAAAGCCCTCTAAAGGCAGATAGGAGCAGTCTCACACTCCCAAACCCCTGGTCCTCATTGGGGTCTTCAACTACCCCAGAATCTTTTGGAGGAACAGCCCAGAAGGGCACAAGCAAATCTAGGAGGTTCCTGGAGTGTGTTGATGACAGCTTCACCACAGATGTGATAGAGGAGCCAACAAGGAGAGGTGTGATTCTGGATCTTGTGCTCAGCAGCAGGAAGGAGCTGGTGGGGAAGATAATGCGCCAATAGAGCCTAGGCTGCAATGACCACATCATAGAGCTCCAGATCCTCATGGCAGTGAAGAGATCACGCAGCAAGCTAAATGCCCTGGACTTCAGCAGAGCAGACTTTGGTCTCTTGAAGGATGTAATCAGTAGAAGTCCAGAGAACAGAGCCCTGGAGAGCCAAGGGACCCAAGAATGTTGTCTAATCTTTAAGGACCCCCTCCAAATTCAAGAGCAATGCATCCTGACAAGGAGGAGATCAGGCAAAAATGCCAGGAGGCCCCCATGGACGGATAAGGAGCTGTTGAGCAAACTCAGAGGGGAAAAAAAAGGGAACTTACAGAAGGTGGAAACACAATAGATGGCCTGGGACGAGCAAAGGAAAATTGTATGGGAAGCTAGGACGAAGGTTAGGAAAGCTAAGGTCTAGATAGAATTAAGTCTAGTCCAGTAAGACCACCTGAAGAGCTTCTTAGGTATCTTGCAAACAAAAGAAGGACTAGGGATAATGTGGGCCCATTCTGGAAGGAAACGAGAGACAGAGCTGTTCTGCATAAGTAGGCAGCTGAGGTTCTCAATGACTTCTGCGCTTCAGTATTCAATGGCAAGTGCTTCAACCACATTGCTCAACCTGAGAAAAGCAAATGCAGGCAGTGGAAGACCCTTAGGCGCTGTAGGAGAGGACTAGGTTCAAGACCATCTAAGGAGACTAAATGCGCCCAAGTCCAATGAGATTCATACACAGGGCTTGACATTGCCAAAACATTGCCATTTTTGAAAAAATGTGGCAGTCAGGTGAAGCTTCCAATGACTTGAAAAAAGGAAATATAACATCCATTCTTAGAAAGGAATGGGTCCTGGGGCTGATACTGTCCCACACCCTTGTCAGGGATGTGGACAGTGGGATCCAGGGCAGCCTCAGCAAGTTTGCTGCTGACACTGAGCTGGGTGGGGCACCCGACACAGGGGAGGGAAGGGATGGCATCCACAGGGACCTGCACAGGTTTGAGAAGTGGGACCATGCAAACCTCAGGGGGCTCAGCAAGGCCAAGGGCAAGGTCCTGCACCTGCACTGGGGCAATCCCAGGCACACACACAGGCTGGGCAGAGAAATGATTGAGAGCAGCCCTGAGGGGAGGGACTCGGGGGTGATGGCTGATGGAAAACTCACCATGAGCCAGCAGTGAGTGCTCCCAGCCCAGAAAGCCAAGGCAATCCTGGGCTGCATTCAAAGGAGTGTGGCCAGCAGACCAAAGGAGGAAATTCTGCTCCTCCATTCTCCTGTGAAACCCCCACCAGGAGCATTATGTCCAGCTCTGGGGTCCCCAGCATAAGGCATGGAACTGCTGGAGCAAGTCCAAGCAGAGGGCCAGGAGAGGAGGGGTGATAAGGGACCAGTGTCCTTGATAAGGGAAATAGCACATCTCCCCTATGAAGACAGGCTGAGAAATTTGAGGCTGTTCAGCCTGCAGAAGAGAAGGTTGTGTGGAGACTTCATAGATACCTGCCAGTATCTGAAGAAGGCCTACACAGAAGCTGGAGAGGTTCTCTTTGTCAGGAACTGTAGTGATAGAGCAAGGAACAAAGGCTTCAAAGTGAAAGAAGGAAAACTTAGATTAGATATTTGGGAGAAATTCTTTACTGCAAGGTTGGTAAGGCACTGGAAGAGGTTGCCCAGAAAAACTGTGGATGCCTCATCCCTCACTATATTGAAGGCCAGGTCGGATGGCGAATTGAGTGGGCAGTGCCTGTCTCTGGCAGGAAGGTTGAAATCAGATGATACCTAAGGTCCCTTCCAAACTAAAGCATTCCATGATTCTGGGATTATTTGGGCCAATTATTTTATGGTGGAAGATCTTTCACTTTCTTCTATAAGAATATTTTAGGATCTATTGTCTTTATTGAGGTAAATTTAGTTTCTCTGTAAAAATGTGTTTTTACCACAGACCTTTCATAATTTACTATTTATTTTACATACAATACTGTAGCTTTACTTTGAAGTAAAAAGACTATTAAGTAAAGTGTGTTTCTTTACTAAAATTCAGGATACAGAAATATAGGCATAGAACCTGTGCATCCACTAAGAACGCAAATGTACTCTCCCTTTACAGGTCTTTCCAAGGAGAAAAAAAAATGCTATTTTCAGTTTTGCAGGATATTTGGTGCAGCACAGGCTTGTGCTCAGTTATCTCTTTCTCAGAAACATCCAGTAGGTCCTATTTCCAGTGAGGAGTTGTGTAAGATCATGTTTACAGCTCATCAACCAATGGTGGCCAGTCAGTCCTCTGTTGCTCTGTTAAGTCCTCTGTTAAGAGCAGTGGCTTATGTCAGGCCTCAGGGCCCACGCAGATGGCAGCAGCTTGCTGAGGATGCATGAGGTGTAACAGCAACTGGCCATGTCAGTGTGAGGCTGCTCTCTTTCAGTGACCTTCTTACTGTCTCCTTACCTGTTCTGGGACTCACCAGAAGATGTATTCTTCTTCTGCTGCTGCTGCTGCTGCTGTTGCTGCCATATGAAGCTTAAGCATGATTTCTGCCCGTTGCAGACAGAGGCAGACAAATGCTGCTTTTGAGGAAAACAGAACTCTGGCTTACTTAATGAAATTAAAGTCTCCATGGATATTTGTTTTACATTATACATTCTTATAAAAATGACTGCATCAAATAGCTATGGGTACTTCAGGGTCAAATTCTGGCTTATACTCACCAAATTGTATTCATACCAGTGAAATGAAGCAGTATGAAAGTGAGAGTAGTAAGTCATCACCTGTCTCTATATCCCGATACATAAAAAATAACTAGAATACATTTGATTGTGTAGTTGTATTTAAAATACAAAATGTTTGTCTGCACATTTGAGTAAACTTGCAGTCTAGCGTATCATGGCAAAGAATTAATAGTGTGATAACACTGGCATATGATAGAAGCACTGTAAGTATTTTTTACAAAGCAAACATTGTCTTTAAATGGGACACACAAGCTAGCTGAAAGAAGAAACAGTTAGAGATTTATTTAATATCAAAAAGCAGGAAAAGCACGCTTAAGTCCACAACAGCCTTGCAGCTTGGGTGGGTTTCACTTGATCCTTAGAAAAGTATACAAAGCCTTGTACTCTGATCTTCTGCTGTACAATGCTTTACCAAGCAGAATCTCCAAACCTCAGACAGACAGCCTTCCTGTGGGAAAATCCCTAACTTCTCTTTATAATCATGAATCTTGCTAGGGGCAAGCAGAAAGACCATTTTAGTGATTAAGCACAGGATAGATTCTTTCAAAATGTCTTTGAGGAGGGTTAGCTTAGTCATTAGATATGTAGTATTTTTAAACATCCTGGATCAGCTCTTCAAACTATGCCCCAGCTTCTTTGTGCTGTGGGTGTGGTACAAAAGAAAAAAGCTGCCCTTGCAGGTCTCTGTCGCACCTCCCTGAGCTTGTGCTGTGTTGCGAATCTGGACACAGCAGTGCACCTAATCGAGGCAAAATGTGAGAAGAAGGAAAACTGTTACAGTTTCCTCACTTGCATTTAAACTCTGGTTTAGATGGCACTGAACTATTCTGTAACATGTCTACTGTATGCTGATGAAAAATATGATCAGAATGAACTCCTAAACATTAAAACCTCATTATTCTGAGAAAAGAAACCACGACATTGCTCTTCTGCTCTTCTCACCCTTGTCCTTGGTTTCACTGTTTTATTTTTCATTAATAATAGTGAAAATAAAGCATATCTTTCCACACGCTTCTAAATATTTATATTGACCACATCACCCTACCACTACTTTCCATAACATTGTAGCTGATCATTTTAAACAGTTGGAACAACAGTTTCCATTAAAAACCCCGGTGAGATTCTTTTGCACTCTCTGATTCGGCATTCCATTGCCAAGAGATTTCTCCTAATATTCACAGAGTCAGTTGCATTACAAATTGCAATTATTATCCAAATTATACGTAGAATGTGCTTTTAGAAAGTCTACTTGTCTAAAGCTGCTGGTGTTTGACTGACTCTGTAGAACTGAATAAATCAAGGATTACCAAACTTAATTTGAAGAGGTTCAGTACTTAGAGCTCTGTGTAAGGTCAAGTTCTTGCACAGGAAATGTTCAATCGCTCACAAACTGCACTGAACAGTTGCACAACAAATACAAGAGTTTCAAAATGTCTCAGTAAGCTGTGGTACTCCTGATACAAATATGACAAAGAACTTCTGAGAAACTCAGGAAGAGGAGACTATATCTACTAGTACTCAAGAAAGAAACACAACAGTTACAGATTGAAGAGGAAAGCTGTAATAACAGCTATTACAGACACTAAGAGAGTATTTTTGAAAATTAAATATTCTAACTCTAACCTTTAACTAGAAGATGGGCACAAAACCTTACCCATATCTCTCAAATAATTACCTCTTCCTCTGCAATCTCCTCTTCCTCGCTTCCTGAGAAAACTCTGTCATGCACTGCAGGTCGGTGTATCCTGGCTACATTGGCAACAGGCAATGTCAGAGAATACCAAAGAACTCAGAAGCAGAGACTTGGAAAGACTTACTGGCAGGCAAGTAAGTTTTTTTCCATTTTCATATTGTGTCTGCTCCAGCTTGAAACCAGCTACTGCATGTTTCAGGTGTGGACAGGTTTTGCAGGTGGATGCCCACATTCTCATGCACACAGGTCAAAATGATGCTTTAAAGCTCCACTTGGAGACCAAGCACTAATCAAGCATTGGCTAGCAGAGCTCTGTGAACACTGGTTTCATGTTCCCAGCAAGGTATAATGCTTAGTGAACAGAGATGGCACTCTGAGTTGTAGCACAGAGTGACTAAATTTGCTGTAACAGATCATTGCAAGGACATGTGCCAGGGCATGGATCACCAGAGCATCTTCATCCATTGATAACAAATGTCTTAGAAGTAAATGAAGGGGAAGTGTTCTGGGGAGCCTCCTTTCATCTACTGAGATGGGATCACCTAACTGCTGTCAAAATAACAGTAATTCTTCCAGTTCAGCAGCCAGCAGAGTCCCTAGTGAGCGGGGCAGGTACAAGCTCTGTTCTACCTGCTGGAAGTGTCCTTCAAGCTGTGGCAGTTCCTTCAGCCTGATTCTGACCAAGCTATGGCCAGAGAGCTTGCAGTCATTTCGCAGTCTCACTCACACACTTGGCAAGACACTTGACAGCAATGAGTGAGTTAAACGAGGCAGATATTCACAGTCTCCCTTTTCCATTGCAGGAGCCCTGCAGACCACTCTGATGCTGCTGAAAGATGGAAGTTGTCCAGATCTTTCCTCCTGTGTAGACTTTGGACCCCTTCTGACACTGCAGACACCCTCCACAGTGATAGCCACTCAAAGAGGGGTGGAGATGTTTAAGTAGTTAAGGCCCAAAATGGGATCCTCAAAACTTTGTTTAGCTGATGACCCTTCCCAGAGATGAATGACCTCTACAGAAGACCCAGATTTCTATGTTGGAATTTCTTAAACACCCAGAGCTCGGCCTGCAGGGATGTCTAGTCTGTTTCTGACAAGCCACATGCTTCAGGCAAGAGCCATCCTGCAAATTATAGAAATAGAAAATCATTACATTTGGAAAACACCTCCAAGATCATTGAGTCAAATCAACTGGGCTCAAAGATGCTTTCCATGACAGAAGTTTCAACCTTCAAGCTCTTGATTCCTCAGCTCCACTGCTGAACAACTTCAGTGAGTGGGATGGAAGCTCCCCACCAGACATACAGCATCTTCACACATACACAGGACTGCCTGGGATGGTGGAAGGATACATGGCTTTATCAGGCATGGAGGGAGTTTGAAACAAGGTTTGCCTGGTTTCCTAATATGGTTATGCTAAATAAATGCTGAAAACACTGATCTCCTTTAGAGCAGGGGGAGTTACTGCTCCAGGCACCTCCTGAAGTTAAAAATAATACCTTACAAACCTCAAATAAAATAAGAAAAAAAAAAAAATTAGCGTGTGCACTTACGAAAGATCCTTGGCTGTAAATTCTGAGAGGAGAGGCATGACTCCCAGTAGCACAGGCACCCATGCCCTTTACCAGCAGAACCTTTCCAAGGAGGGTGCCATGTGCTGAGTCCTAGCTTTGTGGACAGAGGCCTGTATTGCGTCATGAAGCACATACATGGATCCCGTGCTGACTGAGGAGATGGAGAAGGCCCAGGCAGAGCTTTGCCCAGGCAAGCCACAATATCCTGATATCCTGCACATAGATGAGCCTGCAGCACTGGAGTAGGAGCACGCTGTGCCAGAGGAAGGCCCCAGGAGTGTGGGAACTCGGGCGAGGAGCTGGCCAGGCCAGGCCCTCGCACATCTGCAGAGTTCCAGGTCACAACCCAAGCAGCACAGTGGGAAAAAGAGCAGCAATGCATTAAGGCGTGGGCAAGGAGCCACACTCCTGAGAACAGACAAATTTCAAGCTCCCTGACTCGGATTCCCAGCAGCCACTCTGGAGGGGCCTCCGTGACGAGGTAGAAAGCAGTGACAGAAACACAAGCCCAGGCCTCCCTAGCAATGCTCTATTTCCACTATCACAAAGGCATGATGAAGTTTATTGGGGACACCTGATATCTTTGCATCATTGAGGAATCAGTTCTCATTGTGTTCAGTGCCTCTTCCCACACAGATGTGAATTTAAGTCAGCTCTATACTTTGGGAACTATCCTGCCACAACTTTTTTCAGTATCCCTTCAAGGAAGAAAGTACCTGTCTAACCATGCCCCCCAAAATCAGCTCAGCCTCTGTTGAAGAGGAGGGAAACCTCCTTTCCCAGAGAAGTTCTGCTGGCTCTTGACACCAGTGAAACCCTTCACAAGCCCAGGCATATCAAGACTGCACCATGAAATAAGGGCTCCAGTACCAGAGATCATTGTCAGGGTGTAACAGACTCTATGGAATGACACAGGCAGATATAAACCACTTCCAACCTCTCTTTTTCTCTTCCATGTTTTTCTTAAAATTATATTTACCAGTCTTCTGCACCTGTCAGCTTCACTGACCCAATTGGAATCACTGATTATTTGTTCCTTTTAGACTCCACAGTCACAAGAGTTCATACATTCTCCGGCTCTATTCACTTTTATTGCCAAATTACAAATATCTTGCAATACTTAAAAATGTATAAAACAAAGATTGACTAAAGGGTGACTCAGGTTAGCACCACCTCAATAACAGAAATTATTAAAACTGGATCAGATAACTCACCAAACTTAATTCATCATTAAATAGTTAAGTTTTTATTCTCTGCTTGATCAACAGCTGCTTTAATTACTGCCTTTTGTCCAGTACTGTACTAAAAAGCATATCAAAACTATCTGCTAAAATATAAGACAATATAAGTTATAGAGTTATTTTACTCTACTATAATACTTACAAGGCAAATAAAACTCTTGTGAATGAACATATTGCTTTAGTGACTATAATGACAGACATGCATTTGATCTTCCAGAACAAGACTTCCAGTTTTTAGGGGGTTTTTCATCCACACTCAGTCCTTGCAATATAAAATTTGCAGTGATAATTGCAATGTTGCTACTTGTCATGCTCTTTCATTCTTAATTCCCATTTCTTCTTTGAAGCACTCACTGAATGAAAAGACCAAATTCTCCTGTGAAAGTTGGCAACAATTTCACCATAGAAACAGGAATAAGTGCAGTGTTGAAAAAAATATTTTATCATAGTTTAGCATTTATAAGACACAAGGCTTTCAGTCTATATCAGTCAGTTATTATTCAGAGTTGTATTAACACCACTGTGTTGTTCTATTTACTTTTATGGGCTACAAAGGTTACAGAATTGCTCTAAGGAGATGTGAGGAGCACAGTCCATTGCATTAGGCACTACATATTGAAGGAGCCATAAGCATCCTCAAATAAATACCTGCTTAAATGTCACAATTATTTCAGAAAGAAATGCATTTCAACAGGCAAAATGTTCACCAGGAAAAAAATGTCAAACTGATGAAGAATAGTTTTGATTTAATAGTAGTAACATCTTTCATAATCTTCTAGGCTTGTGGTTTGTTTTTTCTTATTTGGTGGGTTGGTTGGTTTTGCCTTTTTTTTTTTCTGGTTTTTTTTGGGGGGGGGGCGCAGGGTGGAGGGCAGGGAGGAGGTTGGTTTTTTGGCAATGATCTGGTAAGTTAAATTAAAATTGCAAGTACTTTTGCCTAATGTAATCAGTTTTGGAGAACCAATTGACTGTGAGACCAAGATCCTAAATGTTGAAATTTCACTTCCAGGACTCATTTACTCATTTAATGACCTGTTTTGAAGAACCTCATAATAGCATTGGTACCATGAAGAAATATGATACGCAGCAGTACTTGCAAAAATCCAAATGCTCTTTCCTTTACTACTATATAACTGGCAGGGATTGCTGACTTTGAAATGGGATGAGCTCAACTGAATTGAGGACACTTGACTCTCTAAAAGTTCATTGGAGCTTTACTCAGAAAAAAAAAATAAGATCAGAGCATAAAACAGCTGTGCTTATTGGAATGACAGGCAAAGATGCCTTGAAAATGTATTCATTAGAAGAAAAACAGTGAACAGAGATTTCAAAACATTGCTTCTGCATGAGCAGTGGGAGTTAAGCTGTTTTCCTAGTTTAGACTACCTAGTAAACCAGTAAGATCTCAGTGCTTGACTCAGAGCTTGACTAAAACACATCTATTTAAGCTAATACAAGAGCTTGAGCTTTCTGATCACAAAGTGCTCGATCTTGATCATCCCGACTTAATTATCAGAACTATCCACAGAACTATCCACAGAGAGAAGAGGCCCAGCCCTGAATAAAGTTACTTGTGTAACAGAAGTACTCTGGCCTTTCAAGTGCTCATTTTATCAAAAGGAATCCCTGCATCTTTAGAACACCTCAGATCCCACTGACTGTGCTGTGTGAGAAGTTTGGGATCATTCTGCAACAGCAAATTGGGCAGCTTCCGAGCTCAGAATGAGCCTGAACTCGAGTCATACCAGTAAGGTCAATCCTGCAAAACCTTCCTCACTTCGTATCACAAAGGTGAAATACATGCCAAATAGACCTTCAGACCTGGTATGGGGATAATTCCATTAAGTTTTGCCAACAGTTCTCTCCCTTATAATATAACATAGGTAATTTGTATGTAGTCTCCTACCCCAGGACTCACACATATGAAATTTCCCTTAGGCAGGAATGAGCAAGACAGGGAGTGGTTGTTTTATTTTACACTATCCTCTACATTCAGAAGAGTTATTATTCTATTTCTGATTTCCACACCAAGCAAGATGCTTTTACTGATACACTAATATCTTAATAGGGTTTTTTGTCTTATAATAGAAAATTATATCATTTAAATTAAAATATGGAAGAAGAATCAGGGTGGTAGAAAGGAAATTACTTTTTCCTACAAAATCACAACAGTGATTTTATATGATTTTTTAAACACTGACTCTGCACAATTTCTATACAGATTTTATACACTGATTTTTTACCCACATGTCTAGGAGGTTTTTGTCACTAGTTTCAATGAGAGTTGGACTTGAGCCTTCAAAGCTTTGCATTCCTGCCTCACTAGAAGTTAGCAGCAAGTCTTTCATTACCTTCACAGAAGGCCCTGTGTAAACTGGAAAGTTTGCTCCTGCAATTTCTGATTCACTAGAGTTCTCTAATATTAATTACTTCAGATTATTTACAGAAAGATCTTCAATGTCTGAGACCTCAGATTGTTTCTACAAGTTGGAGGAAAAATGTTTGGCCTCCAAATTTTAGAGTATTTTTAAGTGTCATATATATTGTAAGATCTTCTACATATGATGATATCTTTGTAAAAAAGGTTAATTTATGGGCTGTAGTTAAAACCTTCATAAACTTTTCAAGTTAATTCCCACCATATTTTACTTTATCATGCGCTGTGACACGTCAGTATTATCTCTATATACCTGCTAAGTTTAACACTTTTCAAACAACACCTTGTATTTGTGACAGTTAAAAATAAACACAAAATTTTACCCATGAGAAAAAAAAGAGGAGTACCAGGATCATGGTTAAGATTCCTCTTCTAAGAAATGTTGTTCTCTTTATCCTGAATTCCCTGAATTATTGGGAATTTGAAATGGTTTAAATGTGTTTGATGGAAAATTATTCCAAAAGCCTTGGAATATAATTTGCTCTGTACATGAGGAAATTTGCAACTACTAAATCTAGAAAACAGCACTTATTCACAACCCTCCTAAACTGCACAGAGAGAGTCCTACCCACTGGTAAATTTTGTAATTCCACATTAGCAGACTCAATTACAATATCCACTGTGAACAGCATATCAGTGCATCATAGTTACAGCAATCAGCTCCCAAAATGGGATATCATGGCCCTGAACTCAACCACACTGAGAAGCAGCACAGCGTTTGAAGAGGAATTACACAGCACATCGGCTTGCATTTCAGCAGAAAAACAGCAAGGGCAGTGGATGGGCTCATGCACTGTTCAGGAATCTGAAAACCCACTATCCAGCTACTCGGCACTCCAGGAGAGTTTGAAATCTCAAAAAAACCCCAAATGACTAAATGGAATGAGTGACATCCAAGCAAAAGATGCCTCTCTCTTCATTTTCAAATGCTTCTTACTTTAGAGTTAAATGCTTTTATTGATTCTAACCACCTCAGGAAAGCTTTACAGCTTGAGATATTCACAAATCCAGCCTGAAGGACTGATACAGAAGGCAGCGTTCTAGTCCCGAAGAAGATCTTTTATCTAAACTGACTTCCTCTCGTTTAATCAATTTGCTTTTATCATCTCTTAAGGTTCATGAACAAGACTGAGTTTGGAAAATTTTACCCATTCTCTGCTAAACGTCAGCTGGGGGGGAAATATCCAAAAAATCTGTAGTGACACACACACTCACAGGCACAAGAGTAGAGGGGGTGTTGTGATGGGGGTCGAGAAAGCAGCAGTTCTGACCCCGGCGGGGCTTGGGTGTGCGCTGTCACTTCCCGCTGCAGAGGTGGCCCTCGGGTGCCCGGGGGCCGGCGGGGCAGGGCAGCGGTCAGCAGCGGGGTGCGGGTTTGTCCGGGCAGCCCTGCGGCCATCCCTGCCCGGCGGCCGGGGCTGGGGGAGGCCGGGCCGCGGCAGCGGCGGCTCGGGAACAACAAAGTGGGCTGTAAAGCCTCCAGGTGGTGGGTGTATTTGTTGTCCTGTCTGGGAGGTGCGGTGGCTCCCCGGCCCCGGCAGATCCTAGTGCTGCTGTGGACATTAAGAAAAGTCTCTTTTGGCTGATTCCAAAACCAGATAAGGAGCCGCCGAGTCACCAGCTATGTCTAGACACCGGACCTCACAAGTCAAACGGCTTGTTTGGATTAGCCTTGGAGATCTACCGACCTGAACAGCCCTCCTAAAGAAAAGCCACAGTAACACCCTATTTTCCTCTTCCCACTGCCACACGAGGTCTGCCCGGAGATAGAAGTCGAGTTCTGCTTTGGTCCGTGTCACTTATTTCTGGAAAATTTTCTGTCTTCTCCCTTTCCCACAAACACACCTTACCCCTGTTTTGTCTTTCAGAAGAAAATAAAACAAAGAAGAAGAGACACTCCAGAAAAAAAAAAAATCCTGCTTTGCAACCTCCCTCCTTCCTTCCTTCCTTCCTTCCTTCCTTCCTTCCTTCCTTCCTTCCTTCCTTCCTTCCTTCCTTCCTTCCCTCCTTTCTCCCCCGCTCCACACAGCCCAGGAGAGAGCCGAAGCTGCAGGTGGTTCGTGCAGCGGCAGCCGCGGCGCGGCCGATCCCGGGAGAGCCGGCCCGGCGCGGGTCTGCCGCGGCAAGGCTGTGCTCTCCTTGTCTCCCTCGTCCTCCCTCCCGGCCTAGAGAAAGCACTTGTTTGGTGCCCCTAGCCGCTGCAAGAAAATTTTTGTATCACGACACTGCAGTGTGATACAAAAGCAGCATCTCTCGGCTGGGATGCTGAGCAGAGCAGGATCCAGAGCCTGCCCCGAGCTCCCGCACGGGCAGAAGGCTCAGAGAAAAATACCTATTGATTCTATACGCTTTGCTCCTAGCTAATGAGGGCAGATACCGTGCAATATGGAAAGATCGGATATACAGGCGAGTTTTCTCCGCTCCCCACCACCACCCCCACCACCCCAGAGCCTGCTTCCTTGGGAACTGGCTTCTCCTCCTGCACTTCACAAGCCCTGGGAGGTGAGGAGTGATCCTCCAGAAGGGCCGGCACACTGGGAGCTGTTAAGTTTATGTTTGTGGCGCCTGAGCTCAAACAGTCATTCAGTGGCTTGCTCTGTTATCAAGAAAACAACAATCAGGAACAATCAGTAAACAGGATCTCTTTCCAGCCCCTTTATTAACTACTTACAGCTCCGCTAAAGCACGCAAAGCGCCCAGCAGCGGCATCTCTCACCGTGAAATGCTTTCGGCGTTTCGGGTGTGTAGAGAGGGCCAGGCAGGATCCCTGCCCGTGAAACCCACTCGGCACCAGGACCCTGACCCCTGCCCGGCTACGTCCCGGGCCCTGTGCTGCGGCTGGGGATGCTGCGGCCTCAGGTCTGGCATCACCTGAAGGCCCCCTATTCCCTCCCTGGCATCGGTTCTTAGGTAACCCAGCGTGAATTTGTTAATATATGTATGCATACAGATGTATATAAATGCAAACACTTACTGTTGACGTGTTTAACTGATCTCAACTCTGGAATTCACGTACCCGGCTTCTGCGTCACGCCGCCACGTTGGCTGGGGATGCTGAGAGCTAATTAACCTGGGTACAAATATTGAAATGAGAAGAGTTTGAATATTGATCTCAGTGTGTGCAAACGAAGTCCTCAGAGAAATTATAGCGGGTTTATTTGACAGTATTGAAAGTAGCTGCAGCAAGAACTGAGCTGGCGGATCTGGGATTGCTAATCCCCACCCTCGGTCCAGACCGGAAAGAGGAATCAGAGCAGAAACCTGACAGAGCGCCATAAGGACCTGCATTTCACGAAGACAATCTTTTCTCTCGCTTACACAAATCTTGCTGCCCAAGCTCAGGAAGTGCTCTACCGAAGGCACTAGGAGGATCTGCTCCAAAGTTTGTCTTTATTCACTTCAAGGTGGAAAACACTCGAGAGTTGTGGGGCCTCACAAATGCATGTAATGAAAAATTGAATCAAAGGCCATAAAAGGGAAAAAAAATCAAAAAACCCCCACAACCTAACAAAACAAACCTCTGAAAATCAGACGAGTATTGTTTAACCAAAGTTTCGAAGGTGGAGGTTCCGGGCTGACCGCGGGTGTGGGGGCCACAGCGGCCGTGGGGACGCAGAGACCCCGGAGTGGCGGCTGCAGGAGCGACCCGACTCTTCCTACCCCGGACAGGGTTGGGGGGCTCAGGCCCTCTGCGGGGGCTCTGGCAGGAGCCTGGCGATGGGTGTGTGTGCAGGCACATCCATGGCAGTGGGTGTGTGCGCAGGCACATCCATGGCAGTGGGTCTGTGTGCAGGCACATCCCTGGCGGTGGGTGTGTGTGCAGGCACATCCCTGGCGGTGGGTATGCGTGCAGGCACATCCCGAGTGGGCTCCCTCCCCGCAGCTGCAGAGCTCCGGCTCCAAAGGCGCGCTACTGCCCTGTGTGTTTGTTCCAAGGTGCAAGACACACTGTGCTGGCAGCCCAAGCGCCAATCCCTGCCTCCCGGCGGGCGGCTTATCTCGACGGCTGCCCAGCCGCCCCGAGGGCGCGCCGGGACCGCGGGGCGCCTGGCAGGGCTGGGGGGCCTTTCCCTCGCAGGGACCGACAGCCCGAAGTCCCCCTCCTGCGTGGCCCTCGGAGCCGAAAGGCCCCAGCCGCCCCAAGCTGCCCCCGGGGACAGAGGGGCAGCTCTCGGCAGCCCCCGGAGGGCAGGTTTCTCTCTCTCGGGGTCGCCCCCGCCCTGCGTGACCCCGCGTCTTCCCCGCTGCTGCCACCTCAGCGTCAGCCTCCCGGCGGCAAGAGGCGAGCGCCAAGGGCCCCAGGTTGCCCTGCNGCAAACAAAAAAATAGTCAACTGACATGAAAAGTGGCAAGTCTTCCGATAATAAATAATAAATTACTTTATAATTTTGCAATGCAAGAGCAAACAAAAAGAGTGATTTTTTTTTTTATTTTTACTTGTCCTATTTTCTTTTTTTACTTTTTTTCCTATTTTTTTTTCTAGAGAGTGAGAGATAAAGAGAAAGGAAAGAGAGAAAAACAGTCGTTATAACCAATGACTATACACATCTCTGGGGGAGGGGAAGGTTCTTGGGCGGACACATTTCAAACACAATCCCGAGACGCTTTGTGGCAAAATAGAGGTATACCTTGTTGCAATGTTTTTATAAATTAGCCTTTAAAGAGGAATTCAAAAACCTATTTTTAATCGCATCACACTTAATAGGGGGTGGATCTCAACCAAACAAAATCAAAACCCCGCTACAGGCATGCTAGAAGAGACCCAGGAAAAACCCCTTGTTAAGAGTCAACTAAAAACAACATTGCAAACCAATGCAGCTCCACCTTCCTGCAAGGAATCTTTCAGCAACGCAGGGCTGAATCGTCTCTTTCCTGATGATGGAAAACCTAGTGGAGCTTCTTTTGGCAAGGCTATCCCCAATATAGAAACAGCACCATTCGGAATGGGAGGGACCGGATAGAAAGTCCCTCTGCCTTGGTTTCTCCCTAAGATGTGCAGTCAAATGAAAAAATTTCCTTTTTTTTTTTTTTTTTTTTTNTCTTCCCCGCTGCTGCCACCTCAGCGTCAGCCTCCCGGCGGCAAGAGGCGAGCGCCAAGGGCCCCAGGTTGCCCTGCCCTCACAGGTTTCCAGCGCCAGTCACAGACCCTCCCGAGTCGGAGACTCCGTCTCCAAACTCACCCAAGTGAGAGCGACTCCAAGAACTCACAGGTCAGACCACCGGGCAGAAATGATACCCCTTCTCCCTCCCGCCCCCCGAAGCGCCGTACCAATCCTCTGATCCTGCATGAAAACACAAGGGTTACTGATCACACAGTTTAAGGTAGATTTCATATTTATTTAAATATTTATCAAGTACTCAAAAATGTATTACACTTGAGCATACAAAATGAATCCAGTTTCTAATCAGGATGATTGAAATCCTTGTATTAGATTTTAACATTTTTTTAATGTTCTCTGTACTGTCGAAATGGTTTGTCTATAGCTGAGCTTGCTCAGAGTGGGCTGAGATGGTGAGGAGGGAAGGAAAAGAAGGTTATGTTAAGAAAACATTGGGGTTTGGAGTAACTGACATGCAAACCAACTTGTCTTTGTCAGACTGAAAATCTCTGTATGTTCCAGTCCTTAAGGGTGTTTTAAAGTGAACCTTTGTCTTGTGCTGCCCGCGAGCACTAGGGAGCACTTGGATTGGAGCAAAAACAACCCTTTCCCATTTTTTTTTATTTACTTCTTTCTACTTTTTCCCAAGAAATCGCCCACATTTCTAGCTTTCACCACCCTCTCCCCCGCAAATTAAAAAAGGAAGAAAAGAGGGAGTGAAGAGAGGGAAGTCGACAGAAAATAAGGAACATATTCGTGCAATTTCACAGCAATATCCCCGACAGAAATATCCCCACAACTATTCCTCCTGCAGCATTATTTAATTGTTTTGACAGCAGACATTGATAAATAATGGTCATACTTGACTTGTTAAGCAAAAAGCGTCCCTTTTATCAGGAGCTTATACTTAAAGTACAGGTCACTTCAACAATCTCAACAACGAGGCTTTGGTATACAGCACTTTCTTTTTATTATTTTTTAAAAATAGCAGAACTCAGCAAAAAGCCTGAGCTCTCAGTTCTTTAGATGTCTTAACGTTATGTCTGATCATGCCTAGAGTAATATCACTTTTAAGGGCAAGGGATGGGGTGGGGGAACAAGAGACTTTCTAACGTTATCGATTGAAAGCTAAGGCATCCAACTAGCCCTGATACAGTTGTTGAAACGGAAATTTACAAGCTGGTCGTTAATACTTGCAATAAAATATCACACTCCTTTTATTCACTAACGACCGGCTTTGCATGCAATATTTTATTTCAGGTATTTTAGCTGCTAACCTGTAAATATTTAAAAGAGGGAACTTTGTTCATTATTTAATGTTAATATTATTATTATTATTATTATTATTATTATTATTTCTATTCCAAACGCTTATCTAGTGAAATAGTCCTGAAGATATAATAATTCTACATATGGCGCTTTTATTTCACATCATATTTAAGGAAAGAAAAAGGACAAAAACACATAGAGTTAGACATATAATTCAAAGACCACGGTACAACCTTTTCTTTTTTTTTTTTCTTTTTTCTTTTTTACTTCAGCAAACAAAAAAATAGTCAACTGACATGAAAAGTGGCAAGTCTTCCGATAATAAATAATAAATTACTTTATAATTTTGCAATGCAAGAGCAAACAAAAGGAGTGATTTTTTTTTTTCTTTTTACTTGTCCTATTTTCTTTTTTTACTTTTTTTCCTATTTTTTTTTCTAGAGAGTGAGAGATAAAGAGAAAGGAAAGAGAGAAAAACAGTCGTTATAACCAATGACTATACACATCTCTGGGGGAGGGGAAGGTTCTTGGGCGGACACATTTCAAACACAATCCCGAGACGCTTTGTGGCAAAATAGAGGTATACCTTGTTGCAATGTTTTTATAAATTAGCCTTTAAAGAGGAATTCAAAAACCTATTTTTAATCGCATCACACTTAATAGGGGGTGGATCTCAACCAAACAAAATCAAAACCCCGCTACAGGCATGCTAGAAGAGACCCAGGAAAAACCCCTTGTTAAGAGTCAACTAAAAACAACATTGCAAACCAATGCAGCTCCACCTTCCTGCAAGGAATCTTTCAGCAACGCAGGGCTGAATCGTCTCTTTCCTGATGATGGAAAACCTAGTGGAGCTTCTTTTGGCANATCCACGAGTACAAATCCTTTATATTTGGAAAACGTCTTTTCGATACTCCTCTGACAATTGAAAAGCACGGGGTTTGTGGTTCTTTTAAGTATTTTTTTCTAGTAAGATCCCATGATTGTCTTCACAGTGTTGCTACCATATTACCTTGTCTTTTCAAATATGACTCCGTTCATCTCATGGAGCAGTTCCTTGCTAGGTTCGTTACAGGGTTGTTAAATATTCTTTCCCCCTAAATTTCGAAGTTCCAACACGTTCACTTTCCCACTCTCTTCAACAGGGTTGAGGGTAAGGGCAGAAACAACAACAACAGATATTTGAATGAATGTTCCTCATGCCTCAATAGGACTGGCTACCATGCTGTTGGGTGTATCTGGCAGCTGAGAGGACATTGATGCTACTTCACTTCCAGTAGAATTGGAACCAGGTCCTCCTTCTGAAAAATTAACCTGCCAAAAAGGAAAAAAAAAAAGAAAAAAAAAGAAAACAAAAAGAAAAAAAGAGAGAGAGGAAAAAAATGAAGAAAAATAAGAAAAAGAACTGTTGCTACAACTGTAAAACTCAAAGAAAAGTAACAGGCAAAGAAGAACACAAAAATAAATATACAAGGCATGCAGCCAATAAGCCTGATACATCTCCACAGAGGCTGTGTCACTGCTGGTTGCTCTGTTTAGCTTCCCCATTGACTTCAGAGGAACCTTCTTCAGGCCTTTGGCCAAATCACCAAAAAAGTAGATTAAAAAAAATGGAAAAAAGAAGACTGAAAAAATCAAGCAAATAAACAAACAAACTTATTAATGAGGCCTTCTTCCCTGTCTTGCAAGAGTGGCAATCCCGAGAGGATGTTCTAGTAAATTATGTAGGAGTGCATGTGTATTCCTGACATGAAACTGAAAGATTACTTTTTTCCCCTTTTGTGCACATACCAAAATAAACCTGGAAGGAGCATCCAGGAGCAGAAGGCATTTGAAATCAGCCATCCACTTTCATTCCTGATTCGAGGCTGGTGCTATCTCTTCTTAATGAGAGTCTGTTTGATAAAAAAGGTCACACTATTCCATCTTAATGTGCCCCGCTGCTCCTGTTAGTTTAGGAGTAGTGCTGGGAAAAGGCATGACTTGAAGGGTGGAGCTTTGTTAATCCAGAAGCATTTATTTGGCACCTATTTAGCTGGCCAATTCTGTGATTAAGGCCCTTTCCAGATTAGAGCCGTGTCTTGAACGGCCAATGAATGGTCTGTTCCTTCCACTATTCTTTAATTTAGCTCTTTTCAGTATCACATATTGTGTTGAATGTATATCAATATTAACTTGTCAATCTAATGGTCTATTTACTTATATATGTATGTGTATTTGGACTATCCATCTTCCATCTTGCCTTTTTAATTTCCTTTTTTGAACTATTTAATACAAAACCTCACTGCATCAAAGGTTTTTTAAAGTATTGTATTTTGTTAAGGCACAGTAAGTAAAGCAACCAGAGGAGATAATTTTTTCTCTCGTCTGATGGACAGCTTGATTAAAGCAGGAAAAGCAGTGGTTGCTTTAGATGTAAGAGGATGCAAATANAAAAGCCCAACAGATCAAAAAAAATATTTGCGTGTTAATTTTTCATAACTGTTATTCTGAATCCCTGAAATACTATACACAATGCACCTTTCTATTTTAAATATCTGGTTTTAACAGACTTAGGCCAGGAAACTGACTTAAGACTGAACTTCTCTCCTTAACTCACCTTGTTGTGCCTAAGTGTTGTAGGTGATATGGTCCCAGATGGGCTGCCAAGTGTCATAGGCATAAGGAAGTGAGTTAAGGACAGAATTTCTTCTAAAAGATCTATTTTGATTTGGCTTAAGGTAGCTTATTAGATGACTCAAATTTTTCACCTAAATACGTACTAGCAATTTCCTCTCCAAAGAACAACACTTAATTTAAGCTATATATGTGTACAGATAAATGTGTATATATAGATACCTAAAGTTATATCTAGAAGTACATGCTTAAGACACGGACTTTGAAATTTTAATTAAGAGGTCATATTTGGCTGACAAAACAAGGGCCGTGGCTGACACTAATCATGTATTTAAAATTCATCCTACAGCATAAAGGCAAAATCAGCCTGAAGTGGGGAGGGGTGAATTCTAGAAACTGCTTTCACAGATATAAGTACAATTAAGTGACATATAAAGAATGTTTTGGTGAAGTGCTTTCAGTTTTCAGGAGCGTGCAAGCTATTATGATAATAAAGGCCTGACCTGAGTGGGGCCTTACCCAAACTCAAACTCTACTAAGAAATATTTCTGCTGTACGCTAAGATCGATTTTGCACCAACCTCTGTGAAATCAATTCAGTTCTCTGCTTTTACAGATGCAGTCGTGCACGCCTTGCAATTTCTGGAAAACCCAGTTAATCTGGATTGCTTGTCTCTCTGAGAGCATCTGGCACCTGGAGCGAATCGCCCATTGCTCTGACCCGGGTACCGGCTGGCTCGGGCGGGGAACCGACACTTACTAGTTGCTGAAAAGCAGGTTGGTCTATGTCACTCTGCAATGCGAAGTCACTCAGTACTTTCCAGGGCGGCTGGTAACTCTGCACCTCCACGGGGTTCGCCTGCAAACCGCCGTCATGTCTCTCCGGACTAGCAGCCACCATTGGAGTTCCTGTCATCCCTTGGATATTCTGTAAACAGCCCGGCAAAAGATGTTAATGAGCTTGGTTAGCTTTATTGTGTATAAGCGCTGAGTCAATAAACTGCTTTCTATCTTATCTATACGGTCGCTTGTATTTGCTTTGTTAATCTGCTGTGAATGTCTTACTCTATTCTACTCTAGGTCAGCCCGCTCCTACTCGCTGCATTTATCACGGTGGAAGTTTACTTTCTTTCTCTTTAATCCTCCTATTCGTCTCAAGGCATATCCCCTGCGCCCCAAGCTCTCTTGAACATGAGCACTCTGTATCTCGACTGCCAGTGGACGTCTCAGAACGAGAAACGGCTAATCCTGCTCCCCTCTGCAGTTCGTGTCCAGTCTGTTTTTTTTTTGCGAGACCTTAGCTGGATCGTATATCCAGTGCACAGCAAACCTGGGGCACGTCATTAGCGCTCTTTTTCCAAAAAAAAAAAAAAANATCCCGAGAGGATGTTCTAGTAAATTATGTAGGAGTGCATGTGTATTCCTGACATGAAACTGAAAGATTACTTTTTTCCCCTTTTGTGCACATACCAAAATAAACCTGGAAGGAGCATCCAGGAGCAGAAGGCATTTGAAATCAGCCATCCACTTTCATTCCTGATTCGAGGCTGGTGCTATCTCTTCTTAATGAGAGTCTGTTTGATAAAAAAGGTCACACTATTCCATCTTAATGTGCCCCGCTGCTCCTGTTAGTTTAGGAGTAGTGCTGGGAAAAGGCATGACTTGAAGGGTGGAGCTTTGTTAATCCAGAAGCATTTATTTGGCACCTATTTAGCTGGCCAATTCTGTGATTAAGGCCCTTTCCAGATTAGAGCCGTGTCTTGAACGGCCAATGAATGGTCTGTTCCTTCCACTATTCTTTAATTTAGCTCTTTTCAGTATCACATATTGTGTTGAATGTATATCAATATTAACTTGTCAATCTAATGGTCTATTTACTTATATATGTATGTGTATTTGGACTATCCATCTTCCATCTTGCCTTTTTAATTTCCTTTTTTGAACTATTTAATACAAAACCTCACTGCATCAAAGGTTTTTTAAAGTATTGTATTTTGTTAAGGCACAGTAAGTAAAGCAACCAGAGGAGATAATTTTTTCTCTCGTCTGATGGACAGCTTGATTAAAGCAGGAAAAGCAGTGGTTGCTTTAGATGTAAGAGGATGCAAATAGCCCTGCTGCTGTGCTACAGTTTCCTGAGCAAGCATAGTGTGCCAACGAGGGGATCACACTGCAGTGTGCTGTTGGGCAAAAAAAAAGGGATTCTGCAGGAGAGCATGATACTAAACCAAAAAGGTCTAAACACAGTGCTAGATTCAACTACAAACCTTCGTCTTCCATCACTTGGTGTAAAAAAAAAAAAAAAAAAAAAAAAAAAAGCAAAAAAAAAAAAACCCAACAAAACAAAAAAAAAANGTGATATGGTCCCAGATGGGCTGCCAAGTGTCATAGGCATAAGGAAGTGAGTTAAGGACAGAATTTCTTCTAAAAGATCTATTTTGATTTGGCTTAAGGTAGCTTATTAGATGACTCAAATTTTTCACCTAAATACGTACTAGCAATTTCCTCTCCAAAGAACAACACTTAATTTAAGCTATATATGTGTACAGATAAATGTGTATATATAGATACCTAAAGTTATATCTAGAAGTACATGCTTAAGACACGGACTTTGAAATTTTAATTAAGAGGTCATATTTGGCTGACAAAACAAGGGCCGTGGCTGACACTAATCATGTATTTAAAATTCATCCTACAGCATAAAGGCAAAATCAGCCTGAAGTGGGGAGGGGTGAATTCTAGAAACTGCTTTCACAGATATAAGTACAATTAAGTGACATATAAAGAATGTTTTGGTGAAGTGCTTTCAGTTTTCAGGAGCGTGCAAGCTATTATGATAATAAAGGCCTGACCTGAGTGGGGCCTTACCCAAACTCAAACTCTACTAAGAAATATTTCTGCTGTACGCTAAGATCGATTTTGCACCAACCTCTGTGAAATCAATTCAGTTCTCTGCTTTTACAGATGCAGTCGTGCACGCCTTGCAATTTCTGGAAAACCCAGTTAATCTGGATTGCTTGTCTCTCTGAGAGCATCTGGCACCTGGAGCGAATCGCCCATTGCTCTGACCCGGGTACCGGCTGGCTCGGGCGGGGAACCGACACTTACTAGTTGCTGAAAAGCAGGTTGGTCTATGTCACTCTGCAATGCGAAGTCACTCAGTACTTTCCAGGGCGGCTGGTAACTCTGCACCTCCACGGGGTTCGCCTGCAAACCGCCGTCATGTCTCTCCGGACTAGCAGCCACCATTGGAGTTCCTGTCATCCCTTGGATATTCTGTAAACAGCCCGGCAAAAGATGTTAATGAGCTTGGTTAGCTTTATTGTGTATAAGCGCTGAGTCAATAAACTGCTTTCTATCTTATCTATACGGTCGCTTGTATTTGCTTTGTTAATCTGCTGTGAATGTCTTACTCTATTCTACTCTAGGTCAGCCCGCTCCTACTCGCTGCATTTATCACGGTGGAAGTTTACTTTCTTTCTCTTTAATCCTCCTATTCGTCTCAAGGCATATCCCCTGCGCCCCAAGCTCTCTTGAACATGAGCACTCTGTATCTCGACTGCCAGTGGACGTCTCAGAACGAGAAACGGCTAATCCTGCTCCCCTCTGCAGTTCGTGTCCAGTCTGTTTTTTTTTTGCGAGACCTTAGCTGGATCGTATATCCAGTGCACAGCAAACCTGGGGCACGTCATTAGCGCTCTTTTTCCAAAAAAAAAAAAAAAAGTAAAAAAAAAAAAGCCCCCCCAGCCCTCTCAGTATGCCCTGTGGTGCAGGCACAGTGTACAACATAACTCCAAGCCTCGACGAATAGATTGTTCAGGCGAGTTAATAACACCGTGTTTTATTGCATTCCAACAGGGTAAAATGAAACTCCTTAAATTCCACTTAATTAGGCAGCCTTATGAATTAATAGTCATTCTCGGGTCAGTCAATATACACAGGGAGAGTAACAGACTCTTCTTCAAGTAGACTTACAGCAACAATAAAAAAGAAACAAATTTGGCTTAAAATGGAAACAGATAACTTGTTCTGCTAAACCCAGTTCATGCCGCTTGTTTACATCACCCATGCATATATCTGCAGAAAAGAGCTCTACATAGATATAAGTATATATAAATTAACCTGTAAACACTATGGTAATTCCGAAAAATTTGCATTGCATTTGTCTTTTTCTGCAGTAAGTGCACTGACCGATACACACACTTTGTAGGATGCAAAGTGCTAAAAAAAACCCTCTTATTTAATTTTTACTTTTTATTTTTAACTATTTTTATTTATGGATTTACTCCTGTTTAAAAACACTGAAGAGGTCAAAGGCATCATTTTCTCCCTAGGAAGCCCTTTGCATCTGCGGTATAAGTGTTAGACGAGATTGGGTTTACTACATCCCATAAGCTCTGCAGGTCTCATTCATGCTGCAGAGAAGTTAGTCTAAGCTACTGTGTATTCTTAGCCCCACAAATTCTAAGTACGCTTAAGCAGCCTAAGTCGGCTCCTCGCTGTGGTCTGTTTCGATTGCACTGACAGCAGAAACTAACGGGTGATGGCTAGGTAGTATCGTTTTCTTTGTTTTCAGAGAGATCGCAAAAAATTAACACCATCAGCCCGAGCCCTGCGGCAGTCCGGGCCGGACATACACCAAGCTTTTCTCCTTGGGAATTAAGGCAGACACGGACAGAGGCTGAAGCCACTTACAGTTTTGTCATTGGGTTGCTGCTGCTGAAGTTGCTTCATCATAATGCTCCTTTTTTTGTCCTTGCATCGCTTGTTTTGAAACCAAACCCTGATGACCCTTGGGCTGAGGCCAGTCATTTCTACCAGTTGCTCTTTCATGAGGGCGTCGGGTCTGGGGTTGGCAGCGTAGCAGGTCCTCAAGGTGTGAAGCTGCTTTTCATTAAGGACAGTCCGGACTCGGGTTGTCTTCTCGGGCTGCTTGTGGACGTGGGGCCGCAGAGCTGGCTGTCTGGCAGAGATAGGTTCTGCTGTAAGGGAAGGGGAAGGGAGGAACAGGATCCCCATGAGTAGGAAGCAGGGAGTCTGCAGAGACTATGAATCTAAGCTGGTGGGACAGGGGAAGGTGGCGGGCGGGGGGGCGGGTGATGAACCCTCTTTCAAAGGCCATTCAAGCACTCAGATCTATCGGAGCTGCTGCAGCCTCCTCTGCTTTATGCACTGCTGGAGTGACTGACATTTCTGACTCCACAGACAATTAATTTGCAAAAACAAACCACCCCCCTAACACCCCTAATGACAGAAGCTTGAACCTGTATGAAACTTGACAGGGGAGGGCAAGTTAGCTAAGGTGTATGTGCGCTAGGAGAGGAGCAGGAGGGTTTTATGTATTTATTTCCCGACAAATCACCAAAACAGAATTTTGGCCAGAAAATTAGTGAAAGAATACTTCTTAAATTAATCATAATTCGGGTCTGCTTCTTGTATAGTGAACCTAGCTCGTTTCAGCCAGAAGCAGTGATAACATGCAACAGCTCCCGGCAGTTTGACGCTTCCAAACCAGAGCAAAACAAGCCAAATCCTCTTCACCATGCCAATGGAAAAAAAGCCTTGTGAGAGCCCCGTATCTCAAAGCACGGAAGATGGGATTTATCTTAAAAAGTGGAGGTGGTAGGTGCATTTGCTTATACTTTGGATGAATAATTAAAAAGTATCTATCTAGTGCTTTTAAAAGGAGAGCATGCCCACCAACTCGTAGAAACTGCCAAGAAATGCAAAACTACAGATGGCATCACATCAAGAGCTCTAAGTGTTCCTGTTGTTCTGCAATTCTTCCGTGCGTTGTGTAGCTGTAGCTATTATGTGTAATCTGACCCAGTCGAGGGAAAAATAAAAACAGTATTTGTTTTGGGTTTTTTTTTTTCCAAACTGTTTAGCTAACAGTCAGAAGTGCTCGCTTTTGTACAGTCGGGTTCCGACTTTTCTAATTGTAACAATACATCAGCAAATGCGATGACGACAATATGAAGGCTTCAAATCTTATCAGTATTGTACCTGCCGACACACTAAGCCTTTCGGAGACATGGCACAAACACGATATAGGGAGCACAGTCTCTCTAGAATTCTGCTCTGACCAGTTACGGGAGTATTTCTCCCTATATATAGATTTGTCACCTGAAAGCAGCTCAGAAGAGGGAAATGAACCCGTTTTAGAATAGCTGCATTTACAAATAACTTTCCGAGTCACAGTCACTTGCATAGCAAAAAGGCCGGCCAAGCTTGTAATGTCCAGCCTAGCCAGGCCCAGAGAAGTGTCCCTTCCTAAAGCTAAGGGTCTCTGAGTGTCTGACGTACCCGTCGAGAACTGGAAGTGTGAATGAAGTTGTAAGGTGGGGCGATTCTGAAGTTACAAGGCTGAGTTTTGAGATGAAATTCTCATCAAATTACATGAAACGTTTCAAGAAGGCAAGAGTCACTTTAAAAGGCAATTACCGAAGATTAGCTTGTTGACAGTTTTAAATTACAGCCTAAGCGCCAGCCTGTAGTTATGAAGTCTATCTCTTTTCAGACCCTACTTCCTCCAGCGCCCAGAGCAGCTTCTCCGCTCGCTCCTGAGGCAGCGGAGGGCTCTGAAAGCTCAGCCCTGCTCTCCGCAGCGGCTCGTCCCTCTCCGGCTCAGGCTCAGGGCTGCCCCGGGCTCGGCGAGGGCGGTGGCGGAGTCCCGCACTCGGAGCGCGGTGCGGGCAGGAGGAGGGCGGGCAGGAGGGCAGGCAGGCTGGGGGGCTGGCGGGGCGCGGCCCCTCCGCAGGTGTTCCGCCCCACGCCTCCGCCACGGCGGGCGTTCCCCGCGGAGCCGGGCCCGCAGCAGCCCCGAGCGCGGGGCGCGCCCCCGCCACCGCCTCTCCGCGGACGCGCACGCTCGGGCCCGGCTCTGCACGGAGGCGCGGCTGGCACCACGGAGCTCTCCCCGCCGCCCGGAGGGGGACCTGGCAGGGCCGCACCCCGCGGGTTTCCGCGGCGCTGGGCGCGGGCGGTACCTGCCATCTGCAGCGGCCGAGCGGGATGCAGGGGGCTGAGAGGGTCCCCGCCGCCCAGGCTGGCCCTCTCCACCACGTCGTGGTCCGCCCGGCAGAAGAGGCCGTCCTCCCGCAGCGCGAATTCATCGCCGGGGATGAGCTGGCGGCTGCAGGCCACGCAGCGAAAACACTCGATGTGGTACACCTTGGCGCGGGCGCGCATCACGAAGTCATTCTTGCTGAAGCCGATGCTGCATTTGGCGCACTTGATGCCGTATAACCTGAGCAGGGCCCAGCCCAGAAAGAAGGAGAAGGGAGGGAAGCAGGGAGAGCACGGGAGGGGGAAGGNTTTTCACTCCTGCTCGTGGGCAGCCCCTGGCCCCGCGTAGACGCGCCACACGCAATCCACTGCTTTAAAAAGCATGGAAAATACAGAAGCCAGAAGAGGAAAGGAACAAGCCGGATTCGCTCTCAGTCGGTGCCCTGAACCCCGTGCCATAAAAGGCGGAGTGGACACAAACACACGGGTGGAAGAGGAGAGTTGGGAGGCAGAGGTGTAGGAAGAAACAAAAAACCGGCCCCGTTTCTTCCCGAGGATATCCAACCTCTCCCTCTCGCCCCAGAGCTCGGGCTGCCGCAGGAGTGGGGCCATCCCTGCCCTCTCCTTGCCTCCTCACCTGACCTAGCCTGGCCTGGGTCTGCACTAGACTACGCGGGCACGCCCGGGGAAGGAGAGACTGCCGAAGCTGCCCTCCGAGACACAGACGTGCCAGCTTCACCAAATTGTGATACTTTTCGCGCGGAACCCACTCAAGACCTGTGCCGCTCGATGTGCGTGCGGGCTGCCGCCAGCTCAGCCTCCGGGACCCAGCAGGGGAAACTGCCAGCGCCGGCTCTCTTCCCCTGGGCTCCTCTCACCAGCTTAATTTAATACAACAATATAAGCATAACACACATGCCTCCTCAAGCTTCCATGTACAGCAGCGTAAATCCTCTCTCCCGCCCCCAACAAAAAGGCAGTTTCGGTGCTCTGACTCTGTCTCTGCCTCAGCCTCCCTGCCCCGTCTCTCCTCCTCCTGACGCTCCCACCTTGAGCCGGGGCTCAAACGCTCCGGTAGGAATGGGAGGGCAGCCTCTCGCTGACAGCCCCACAAAGCAAATTGTGATTTTCTGGAGTGGGTGGCGGGCTCCTCTTCTCCCATGGAGGGGAGGACGACAGCTCACCCGCCAGTAGGCAAGCATAAGAAAATGCTCCAACTCGGGTGTTGTACTGCACACTCTGTCGTCTCCCACGGGGTGCTTATTAGCCAGAAGTCCTTGGTATGATTAAAATTAACACCTTGCCACAAATGTACGGGTACATGCACTGAAAAGTGTGCTGGTACATAAACTGTGAAAACTGTTCCGAAAACTGAGCTACTATTTTTCTCCTCCAATTTCCTCACCAGTATACTTCCTTAGAGATACAGTCTGTAATGCATGCTTGTGAATATACACTTCTTTAGCTCTTATGGCTATAGAGGTGTACTAATCTTATGTTCAGAACTACATATACCCGAATTATACACTTTTGAGAAGGAAAAACAAACAAACAAACAAACAAACAAACGGCTGAACAGCAAAAGAACAGAGTGATCGGAAAGTAGGAGCATTCATAGGTACAAAAGTTGCGCAGTGGTTGCCCACAGGTTTGACACATAGAGATTGGCTCATGGTCTAATTCAAAGCCATCTTGCATGTAGTGTACTTTTTCCTTTTTAAATTGTAGCAAATTAAATGTATTCCGTATTAATTTAAAAGAGCTGATTTTTTTTTTTCTGCTCAAATTTCTTCTGCTTAGTTCTATAAGAAGGTAAGCGAACACATTTTGGTCCAAGTGTTTTCCTTTCATTTGAATTTATAGAAAGGACAACATTTAAGAGAACGCTTCCAGCATTCTTTTAAAAGTAAAGAATTAAAAAAAGAAAAAAAAAAGCTCTGGTTTTCGCCATTTTAGAACTTGGAGAGTAATCTCACAATGGCTTGAAGGAATGGTCTGCTTATAAATTGTGCTCTAGAGAAGGAGGGACTCGAGGGTTTTATTTCAATTCAGAATTATACAGAAATCAGATGATATCTTAGGTGGCTAGGTGATTTACTTCCAAAACTTTCTGCAGAAAAAAAAATTGTTCATACCTCAGTGTCACACAAACTTATGATTTGGCAAACCCAGTAGGTGACACTGAAACGGATCAGCATGACCCAGGAGCACAAATAATAAACACACTCGAAATTCCTGCTTTCCTTTCTCTATAGTGTCAGCATTGGCAACTCTCACATTTTATCAGTTACCAGATTTTAATGTGAGGAAGGAAGCGGTTCCATTATCTAAATATACCCAATTGTTCGCGAACAGATGATGGGCAATTTGATCTGCTCTGTCTAATTCATCAGTACAGATAAGATAAGAAAGAAAAGCCAGTCAGATATCACCAAAGGGGTTAATATTTAAAAAAGATTAAATGTCAGTTATTTTAGCTAAGAAACATTTCGGTCTAGGTTTTAACGTCCCCGTAAAAGGATCCTCCAGTCCGAAGGAAATCTGGGGTTTGGTTTTGTTTTCTTTTCGTTTTTTGTTTTTGATAGGCCTAGTTTAAGAAGGGTTTTCTTTATCTATTTTATTTTTTTCCTACCCTTGTATTTACGTTTACGGCATACATGCTTGAAGTGCCTTTCTTTTGAATGCCACTGTGCCTTTGCAGAAACAGAGATGCATTTCTCAGGTTGTCTTAGAAAGTGATCTGTTCCGTGTTGATCATAGTATCTACACTATTGAAAATATTATTCGTTATCTACGATTCTCCCCTTGGTTAGAATCACAGGATGCATTGCCAAAGTCCTCTGAAAGGTCCTACACGGTCCCGAACCTAGTTCTAGGAATACAGATATCTGCATTTGAAAAGAAGAAATAAAAAAACTTCACTACTAACTTTTTTCCTCGCAGGTCTATTCATGGGAAAACACATAAAGACATACCAATTATCATCTTTTACCCGCTTCCTCACAGTTTTCCCTCCTAATTCATCCGCCAAATTTACAAAGTTAAAAAGAAAAATAAAATCTCACCGAACAATTAAAAAACGTAAATGGCGTACCTGATATAATCTCTTTTACAGTAGGTTTTGCCATCCCTAACAAAGCACGTACAGGTCTCGTCCAAATACTGATTACACTCTGCACACTTCAAACACGCCGCATGCCATTCCAAATCCGGAGAAACCCTCAGAATATACTGATCGTGAATTTGATTGCCGCAACCAACACATAGGGAAATCAGACGTTTTTCTGAAATGAAAATAAATACATGATTGACTAAGCGTTTACTCTCCTACAGAGATAAACACACTTTTAATGTCATTCCCTTATAAAGCATATTGTGGGAGCGTTATTTGGTTTCTGCCTTTTTTGTTTGTTTGTATATTTGGTGGGGGGGCGTTTGTTGGGGTTTTTGAGGTTGTTTTTTTTAAAGAATATTACACTTTTGGATGGTAATTGTCGTGTGCTATCAAAACCTTGCCTCGCTTAGAAAGGAGGCGGAACATATGTTAAAAATGCAAATGTGAAGAATCTTTGGGATGAAGGTCCTAATTTCAAAAATCTTGCACGGAATCAAAACTCCAAACTCCCACGTTGTTCAATTTTTTATTTTATTGTTGACTTGTTTGAACGCCCTGCCTCACGAGGAGAGTACCTATGTGTTTCATTTCGTATTTTAAGAGGCTCTGACTGGAAAAGATGAAGCATGGTGGGGTGCACTTCCCACTGAGCCCTTTCCCTCAGAAGAAGGGAATCGAGGCTTCTAGCGAGAACAAGCATCATTACGGTTGTCACTTGCTCTCTTTTGCAAGTCTAATGTTAATGTTCCTAGACCGACTAGGTGCTGGATAGTCAGACAGCCTCACCGCAGTCTATCACGAGAAGAATTTAAGGCTCCGTGGTTGGAGATCCCATCAAAATCCTGTCTGCTCCCCAAACTTTAAAAGAGAGTAGGACCCCAGGCTGTTAACATACAAGGCTACGACAGAGCAAGCATGCAGGCATGGTAACAAAGGCACCTTCTCTACCATTCAAATGAAGTTCATCACTTTAGCAGTTCGTCTGCCTGAGACGATTACAATAGACAGCACATTTATTCCAACAACGGTAAAGATTCCGCCTTACTTTTTGGTGGGTCTCCCATGTCTCCCATATCTGTAAGAGGGTGTAATGTCCACAGTGAAATGGTGTACGGTTTCGTTTTAAGACCCCAAAGTAGGTTTGAAAGCTGTCGCTAAAAACAAGAATAATAATAATAATAAAAAATAGAAGTATTAACAGAGGCAAAAAAAAAAAAAAAAAAAAAAGGAAAAAAATCGAAATCGGAAAAAAAAGGGANTCGCCTCGCCCTTATCTCTTACTCAAACTTCTCTGCTCCAACTCAGCCCGCTCGCCATTGGCGCGACGTCACGCGCGGGCACGTCACGCCCGCGCACGGCCATTGGCTGCGGGCCGCGCGGCGCAGCTGCCCCATTATCATATTTCAGCGTCTGGCGGCGCGGCCGCCCGGCTCGGGTTCGCGCGGCCAACTTTTCCTCGCTCCTTATTTGTATTTCCCTTTATACTTTCGGCTTGTCGCTCTCCTCCATCGCCGTCGCTTATCTCCCGTCACACCTTTCATTTTCCTTCCCGGCCCCCGCTCGGGCTGCTATACCCCTTCCCCCGTCCGGGCTTGCTGCGCCACATGCACTGTTTCCATATGGATATTTACATATACGTATATTTGTATACGTACACACATATATGTATGCATATACAAATGTCTATATTTGTGTGGATATATATATATATATATATAATATATGTGTGTGTGTGTATGTGTATATGTGTATATATATATGTATATATGTGTATATATATATATATATGTGTGCATTTTTTTGGTGGTGATGTTAATCCAACTGTTTTCCTCCTGAGCGTTTATCTTTCCCCGGCGGGTGCCACGCTCTGCTTTGCCCAGGCGGAGATGCCCCTGAAGAAGGAGGGTAGGGCAGGTTGGCTGAGCACGACCCCAGCCACGAGATGGGACTGTTTACGTTCCTCCTCCAGCCTCTTTCTCTTAAATTCATGGATAAAATCTTCAATATTTCTGTTAAACACAAGATCGAAGAAGGTACAAATATTTACCTTAAATTGTCTCTCAAGAACTTCTGCCTCTCTCCAACAAAGAGAATCACTTAAAGTTCTTATTAAAAAAAAAGGAGAAAAATAAAAAATAAGGGAAAAAAAAGGGAAAGAAAAAAATAGGGAGGGGGTGGGGAGAAGACGCGGATTTGCTGTCGGAGCGGACCTGCGGCGCTGCTCCCTGGAGGCGATGTGGGGAGTCCTCACCCGAGAGCCGCGGCCAGGAGCGGTGCCGTGCGCTGTCCGCGCCTTCGTCTGCGCAGCGGCGCACGGCGCCCCTCGGATTCCAGAAGGCAGTCGTCTGAAAGTTTCCCAAACTGGGCAAAACGCACCTTAGACAAGGGCACTGATTTCTTTGTGTGTGTGTGTGTCTTTCAAAGGGCAGATTCCACTTCGGCTGCTTGGCGCCCGCCCTTTAGTCTGTGCAGAACTGTACCCGAGCACGACTGCCCCATGCTCTTCCGACACCCCCCTCTCCACACCCGGATTCAAACGTTCCCTTCGAGTTTGTTTAGATCCCATTTTTGTCTTCTGTTCCATATGGGCTATTATACCGCCCTCATCAACGTAGGGTAGAAGTGCCCTCCAATCACTGTTCATCGGGAAAATATACTTGTTTTCAATGTCCCATGTTTGTAAAAGGCAACCGAGTTTGGGTCTAAGAGAGGCAAAGCCATATTCATGCAGAATAATTTTCCACAGGGAAGTCTGATTGCATTGAAACAGCCAAGAAATAGTTATGAAACTCGCATATGCTGCTGAGAGAACTACTAATCAATGGACAATCTTGCATTTCTAACTTACTTTGCAAGATGTTTTTCTTTCCAAAGCTGAGGGAGCAAACACACTCTCCAGGTTTATTTCAAACAAGAAGCGGGACCCAGTGTTGCCGCTTGGGGAGATAGCTAAACTACCCTGAAATGATCTCAAGATAGTGTCAGGAGGTAAAGATATGGTTGTAAACATGGGCACACAGTTAATTTACATATCCGACGTTTAAATAAACGGTGTGATATGCAACTCTTCTGGGTGATCACTTCCACACCCAAGAAACTGAACCTATAGAGAGAGATATGTGGGGGTGGCTATGTACGTGGGTATATAGAAAATATTCTGTAAACGTGTAACTACGAAAGCTTAGGCGTTTAGGTATCAGAGTAGTAGCTGAAATTCTCTGTGTTACTTGGGTAAAGCAAAAAGCAGTTTGAAAGACTTCTGAGCCAGGCAACTTCGGACAGCCTGGCACAAGTTTGGGGCAGACCGCCAGCAATAGCCAATTTCACTGAAATCCCCAGCTGCAGGGTCGTCCCTGCACCGCTCCTCCGGGCCGGGGGAGAGCGGCTGCACCCGGTTTCTGCTCGTGTCCCTGCCGGCCCTGCAGCTGCCGGCGGGGCTGGTGCGGTGCGGGGCTGGCGGGGTGCGGGTCAGCGCGATGCGGGGCTGGTGCGGTGCGGGGTTGGCGCGGTGCGGGGCTGGTGCGGCGCTGGCGCGGTGCGGGGGTGGTGCGGTGCGGGGCTGGCGCGATGCGGGGCTGGTGCGGTGCGGGGCTGACGCGGGGCGCTCCGCGGGGCAGCGCGGTGCCCGTCCGGCCTCCCTCCGCTCGGGGCGCGCAGGCTGCGCGGCGACCTCTGCTGGCCGCGGGCGAGCGAGCGCGGCCCCGCGCGGCTGCGGCGGGCGCGTCTCGGACCTTTTGTGTCCTTGCCCCCGGTGCGCTGCAAATGCCACCCTCTACCCCTCCCCGAGCGGCACGCAGGGGCCTCTTCCCGTGCCCCACCCCACCACCTCCCCCCGGGGTGACCTCGCTTGCTGCGAGCTGGAAAAACGTCCGAGTAATTAAAAAAAAAAAAAAAATCACCCAATGGCTAAGAAAAAGAAAATCCCAGGATTTTATGAGACTCGAAGAGAGAAGGTGTTTTCCCGTACTGCGTTCTAGGCATTTTTCCCTCCTTAGATGTTTGTATACATTTTTTAAAAATGACCTGCTTAAAGTACAGCTCCTCCCACACTTGAAATAACACATCTTATTCCTCACCGTTAGACCCTTGATTGAAAATAATTCAATCTGATTGTAATTCTATTAACCCCCACCGCCTAACTTTTGGTTTAACTACTACTTCTGGGAGAGGTGACTGCATTTTAAGCTTGATCGTTGCAAATGATGTGCAATAAGAGAGAAACTTGTCTCCGCCCCACAAACCAGGATTGGGAAAAAAGGAGGGCTTTGATCAAGGGGATTTTTCCCCTCCCGTGCTACTGATTTGCTTACTGTGTATTCGATTCGCGTTACCAGTAAGGCGAAGCTCTATATTTAGCCGGCATCAGAATCAGGTTTAAGGGAGTGGAATAATGAGTGGAACTGCCAGTTTCAATGAATAAGGTATTTAGAGGAAAACCCTGGTGAAGGATATCAGCATACACGTGAATGGGAAGACGTAAACCGAGATTTGTACATATATGAGACACTTCCGAAAATACGTGTTTTTTCCCTCCCCTCTATCGTATTTATTTACTTTTGGGATGGGGGCTGGGAAAGTCTGCTAAAAGTCGGTGACTCTACACAGAAATCAATAGCTTTCATCACGTTGACGGGCTCAAATGAGATTATATGCATTCGAGGGAAGGGAACGGGGGCAAAAAAAACAAAACAAAAAAAAACCTAACCAAAAAAAAAATCACAACCCCCAACCCTACAGTGGCTATTAACCCTTTCCGTCCTGTAAAAAACCGCTATAAATTCTGTCCTGGGTTTGCTTAGTGGCAAAAACTAGGACGGTTTCCCAGGGGAGACCAAAAAAAAAAAAAATCAGCTAAATCAGCTTTGGGAAATGATTAAGGAGGTGCTGCTGGTTTCGGAAGAGAGGCCGTGGGTTCTCCAGGGGCTGGAGAGAAGGGTGCGATGCCCTTGCTGAGGCGGTGCCGGGCTGCGGCGGCCGTGTGCCGAGTGCGCAGGGGTAGCCAGGGCTCCCCGGCCGTCCCTCCGGGGCTCGTCGCGTTCAGCGTCCCGGGATTCAGAAGAGGGGACCTGGCCGCAGGACACCGCCAATCTCCCGCTCCTGTCGGAAGAGCTGTTTTTGTGCCACGGTACGGCGGTGGCTCAGCGCAGCCTCGCCAGCCGGGCGCGCAGAAAGCCTCCTCGAGTCTGCTCCGGTTTAAAACGTGAGGAGCTTTGGACCAAAAAGATGCTTTGCAAGAAGTGTCTGGAATTGAGGTTCCCAGAGGTTCAGATTTCCCCTCGCTGTCTTGCGGAACGTGGTGAGGAGCCCGTGCGGTGGATGTGCCGAGAGGGGAAGAGGTTTCGCGCAAGGCTGAAACTGGAAACAGCTCAGCGGGGAAATCAATCACGAAATGAATTAGCTGCTCCGGGGTGTAGGCTTTGACTCATCTAGAGGTGTGCGATCTTTAATCTTCAAGTCTTAGCTACTGCATGTGAGGGAGAAGTGTACCTTAACAGCACTAAATCTATCAAAACCGAAGAAAACCTGTCAGCGGGCTTCTTCTGCACGCCCAGGAAGCCCTCCTGACTTTTAATAATATAATCCAGTTTATTAAATCCCGCTACTGCTTAATTAAAAAAAAAAAAAAAAGTAAAAAGGAAGGAAAAAAAAAAAAAAAAGAAAAGTAGAACGCAGTCATCCTTTCTGTCCTAGAGCCTTTCTCAGAGTTCAGGAAGACTCGGAGCGTCTCCTCAAGACTGACCGGCATCACCGCAGCCGTTTTTTTATCCAGCCAGAAGTGGACACGCTGGCATGGGCAGCCTAGGCAGGGGGGTAAGGTCTTTGGCAGGTGGGGAAAATAAGTCCCCGCCGAATTCTGGGGAGGGGAAGGTCCCCAAAAGATGTTAAGGTGGTGTGAGAGCGCGGGTCGGGCCGAGGCATGGAAAAGCCCAGATTCCCGTCAGCCGAGTGCTGCCTGGCGTTAGCGCCGGCAGCCCCGGACACACATGGGGAGCGAGGCAGTTTGGGGATGTTTATTGCTTTAAACTTTCCCCTTTGTTATCTTCCCAGTGTCAGGAAGTGTTCGAGGACAGGAAATACAGCGGCGATTTTGTCTCCGGGGTGAACAGAAATCTCAAGGCAGCGAGGGAGTTTCAGGCCCACTTTCAAGTCCCGGCTCTGATGGGGGTCCCACCAGGGTGATCGGGCCCTTGCGTTCCTCTCGCCGGCCATGGGGTCGCAGTGGGCGGTGGGGGGGAGGCAGCTACCCGAGCCCGGCCCTGTCCCGGTCCCAAAGGGCGCCCGTCCCACATCACGGATCAAAACTGGCAGGAGAGAGGGGATGCCAGCAGGGGAATAACCCTGTCCCTCACGAGTCTGTCCTGCCATAATGTGCGTCGGGGACACCCCAATTCTACCCCCTCGTAAACAGGATGATTCCCTTGGGAAATTTCCCTCTCCGAAACAGCTCCAACCAGCATCCCGCCTTAGTGCTGGTACTACGGTCACTTCTTCACGTCCCAGGGAAACAGCCCACAGCCCCGTCTCTGGAGTGCGGCTTTGGAAAGGAAAAAACCCCGAAACACCACCCTCCCCCCGAGCTAAAAAATCAATACCGCCGTCCTCATCAGCGGCAGTGACCATGGCACGGCAGCAGAGCAGCAGCCGGGGCGGGCGCGGGGCGCTGGCGCTGTCGGGGCCCGCGGCCGCCGCCAGGGCTGCGGAGGCGGCAGGGAGGGATGGAGGGAGGGCGGCAGGGAGGGCTGGAGGGATGGAGGGAGGGCGGCAGGGAGGGATGGAGGGAGGGAGGGAGGGCTGCCCGCCCTCGGCACGCCGGGACCGGCCGGAGGGCGCTGCGCGCCCGGCACATCTCGCCGGGGTGTACGGGCCGCCCGCCCGCGGCCGAGGCCACCGGAGAGCCGCCAGCCCGCCCGGTGCCGGCCGAAGCGGCTGCTGCCGCCCGAAGGAGCCGTGCTGGGAGCGAAGCGCCTTCCCTCGGGCGCGGTGCTCGGCCCTGCCCCGCTCCGGCAGCGGCTGCGGCGGCGCCGCACCGACCCCCAGTGCCGCCGTGCGGGGGAAGGCGCTGCCCCGCTGGCCCTCCCAGAGCCTCGCTCTCCTCCCCTGCGCCTCGCTGACCTTCGCAACGGCGTTTCAGGCGGTAAAAAGGACAACAAACAAAAAACCACCAAGCAAAAAGTCAAAAACACACACACACACACACACGCACACACAAAAACCCCCCCCCCCCAAAAAACAACTTGACGGAAAAAAACACCCACCCCAAAGAAAAAAAACCCAAAACAACCAAAAACCCAACTAGACTCAAACATCGGCAGCGAGCACCAAACAAATGAAGGAATATAACAACTGTAAGACACTAAGTTTCGCAATTAGTCTTGTCCGATGGGCAGCGATCTACTTTAGACGCAACTTTAGAGGATCTACCACCCGTCTTTGTTCGTTATAAGGTGTATTTATTGCTTCTTAAATGAACACAAGAAAATTGACAACTGCAACCAAAACTGAAAAACCTTCTATGTGTCTAAAAACCAAATACAGAGTTATCTGCATGGAAGTTAAAGAGGCTAGGTTAATCAGCTGAGGAGAGTCAATACATGTAAACAAAAAATATGTCTGGTAAAATTGGGTATTACTGCTTAGATCCTTCAAATAAATCTGGTAAAATTAACAGCCAGAGAAGCAGTAGGGACATCCAAAAAGGAGACCAAGTCCAAAGAGGGAAAAGTTAGAATTCATTCATCCAAAGACAAGATCATTTTGGCAGACTATCTTGGCCACATACAGTTTATTATACTTCTCAGGAAGAGAGGTTGCCTCACTACAGTAGGAAAAAATAAAAACAGAATCAAAACAAAAACCACTGAAAAGGATTTGCATAATGCTAGCACTGCAACTTTCAAAACTGCAAGACATAAACTTGTTAAAGTGGCTACGTACAAAATAGGAAAATCCTAAGTGAAAGGTAGTGCAACCAGAATGTTAGTGGGATGAATTAAAGATGGACCGTGACCCTTTGTACAAAATTTTTCATGCATGAAGGCAAAAGCAGGGTCTGTGGAGGTGAGTTTTTATGTGTTGTCCACTGTTCAGTGGTCTCTCTTTTGAACAGGGGCAAATAAAAGCCATCAATAAATAATAACTCTTACATTAAGAACAAGCATGCACAATATACTTATGGCTTAGCATTTTTTTCCTGCTAATGGGACATGTGCCATCCATTATGTACGAAGATGAAAGGCATATCATACAATATGGTGGTATTGGGTGTTCTGTGTATGTAGATAGAAAGCAAGTCAGAGTATTAATGGAATAGGTACCACCAATACATGTGTTACATGTTTGTGTCATTCATCTGGAGCACATAGTCATCATTAAAGCTACTTGTGGTTTCCTTTGTATTTCTCAGGATCTCGTATTCCACCCCAGCTCATGACAAGAAATGTACCATGACTAAGTGTAGCAAGAGCTTGAGATGCTTGCCAGTGTTTGTTCTCCCCCTCTGTAAGGTGTGTATTTCTGGCTGTATGGTTAGCTGTATCCACATATTGTGACTTTTCCAACTGTGTTGCACACAGCTTCAGTTTCCCTGGGTAAACAAACATGTACAGGGTGAACTCAGCATCTGAAGATCCTGCAGTGCAGTGGGTACTTTAACAGTTTCATTGCCAAAAACATATGCGGCAGATAGGGAATTTTTAAATGGTATCAATTTCCTATCTACGCATATAATGTATTTGAACTGCAGGTCAGGGGAAATTTGATGCCTTTAGGACAGTTTTTCAGTTTGCCTGTACGTTGTCTGCTGTGTGCTGGTCCACTCAGTTTCATGACATGTTGGAAAAGAAAGCAAAGCACTTTGGAGAAGGCAGGCCAGTAAAAGTGTTCTAACCCCGGGACCACTCTGGGCAACACTGCAAGTGCCATCAGTAAAGAGGTGATGTCATTCCCACTCTTGTCAGGGGTACTAAAATGAATAGAAGGCCTAGGAGAGAGACTAGATATGATCTGATCTGAGGACCATATGCATTTGACCCATGTTGTAGGATAAAATGTATGTATAAGGAATGGTTAAAGTGAAGAGAATGTGATGTAGGAAAAAGATAAAAAAAAGATGAATGTGGCTTTAGAGGTGGGAGAAAAATGTATTGAGCAAAAACGTATGGAGGAACAAACAGAATGACAGAGGGGCAGAGGTGAGAGAAATGTTTAAGAAATTTAATGCAGTGCCATTGGAAATTGAGAAAATAAGAAGGGAAGAAACCAGTGGTGAAGAGAATGTAAAAGAAAGAGCATGTCAGAATGAAGAATCAAGAGAGGGAAGATGGAGGCAGGGCAAGAAAATAGAAAGACAAAAGTTTCTTTCCAGAGTGTGTTTGTAATTGACACTGAGGCTGCGACAAATCAGATGTTGCCACTAATGATGATGATTTGACACTCGACTGCAGAAGTTTTCCAATCGCCTTCATAAATATATTTTTCTGTCAGAGCACAATCAGTCTTAGTGTATGTGACAAAACATGGTTATGCCTATATTAATTTCAGCATAATAATTTTTTACTTTCTTGCCACTCTTGAATTTGTGTAGGATTTCTTTCTTATAATAAAAGAAATGCTTTTTGTTTGTTTGTTTTGTTTTTAAAAAAGCCCTGCTCTTATCAAAGAAAATACCCACTAAACCTCCTTCCCCAAAAATGTCTCTTTCTGTAACTCCTGTAGGTCAAAGAGGACCCCTGCTCCAC
>WBNQ01011303.1:0-48888 GCA_013401375.1 Spizella passerina
CAAAAAAACTAAAAGCACAGATGTACAAACTTGGTAGTTGTTTCAAAATGCTTAGCTTCAGCCCAGCAGGCTGAGTTCTGACACAGCAGAGGAAGAGAAATCATCTGCAAGACAGGAATATTCCACAGGTGTGGCCGTGTCTGATTGCAAACAACCCACAAAAAGGACACACTGGCCTTCTAGGCTTCCAGAACAGGAAAAAATAATTAAAAATAATTAAAAGGATTTACAAATAGCATTCATCAAAGCATTCCAGAGAAATAGCTTCCTTTTTCTTTTTCCTATTCAGAAAAGGAATGTGAAGCAAGCTAAGAAGTCTCTGCAGAGTATGGTCTCAAGTAAGTTATGTACTCTTTAACACAGAATTTTCCATTACTTTCTGTGGACATGAGATTTGGGAGCTCAGTCCTTTGCAGGGAATGCAGCAGGAGCAGTTGTCCAGGCACACACCCAGTGCTGCTGGTGTGATGCTGCCACTGCTGTGCACCCACTCAGGCAGGCAATTTCTATCTTCAAAGGCAAATTCTCCTTGTCTTGGTTGCTTTGTAAAAGAGCCATTGAGAAATCATCTGTCACGGTATTACTGTGTGCGTTGGAAACCTCCTTACTGAAGCGTAGGGGGAGACTCTTACACTCCCTGATGTCACTCATGTCTCCCTGTTCATACAATTAAGGACTAGCCCAAGCACCACTACAGGTGATGCCTGAATATTAACATAGTTCTGGGGGTTCTGCCAATGCAGTTCACACTGCTGAGATGCCAGGCAGTGCCAGGCTGGTATGGATGGGCAGGTAATGCTGTGTTGGACAGGAGGAGCATTTGAAAGTTCCTGATGTACACCACCTACCCACCAGTTTAGTAGAAGCTTAAAAAGCTTAAAAAGCAAATATACTTGGATGCATTGCAGTTTTCCCCCCATCTTGCAGCACTGGTTGCAACTCCCAGTCAAAACCTCAAGGACACCCTTGATGGGCAGCAACATGGGAGAAGCCTACCTGAGAAACAAGGCTTGGTCTGGACCTGAGCACTTCTGTCAGCTGAGCAGAAGTCAGAAATCAGGAAAGTCCACAGAGGTGGAATCCACTGAAAAATACACCACCCTGTGTGTTTTGGTGCCGTGGATGGCATACTGCACTGGTCTGCAGTGTGAGAGCCTGGCTTGACATAAATACAGCCCTCAGCAGAGTCTGTAACTGAGAAAATGGTTCCTTTCACTGTGCTTCCTCCTGCCTATCTGCAAATGCCAAATCCTTATGGCCCTAACATGGACATCTGGTGCATCATTTCAATAGAGAAAGGCTAGAAAGATATTTGGATTTGGACAATGAAGGTCCCATTAAAGGTCTGAAGAGCTTACATCCTTGGGAACAGAAAAAAAAAGCCGTGACAGAGGTTTCTCTGAGAAAGCTCTGCTGGAACACAGGAGGAGAAAGAGATGTTTACACACAGCTGTGTCAATGCAGCAGGGATTGGGTAGGCAGAGGTGGAGCTGTCAGGAGACAGCCTGGTGGGAGGGCTGCCCACTGCCCTCCTCTGCCTGCTCTTCTCTTCGGGTTATTCTAATGGCCATGTTTCAAGTGACACTATTGAAAAAACCCAACCCCAATGGCAGCAGCCACAGCAGCAGATTGTGATTCCTTGGCAGGGCTGCACTGCTGGAAAGTTGCTTCTAGAGTTGTCCTGTGGCTCAGTCCTGCTGTGTTAGGATGAAATTTTGTCTTCCTGGTAAGGTGGTTTTACCTCTAGGTTGGTATGGCTGTATGGCTCCAACTTGTTTTCCCCTTTTTCTTTTTTTTTTTTTTTTTTTTTTGGAGAGTAGAAAACACTTTCTACGTGTAAGGTCACATCTGATGAAGAACAAGCAAGCACTATTACATAGCACATGTATTTTTCTTCTTTAACCAGGATGTAAAACCAAGCCATGAAAAGAATGTCAACATTTTATCCTGAACTGAGTGTGAAAAAGAGGTGCAAAAGCAGAAGTAGGATTAGAGGGCAGACTTTCTGCCAGCCATGATAGCCAGCACAATGCCAGACCTCAGATTTAATACTGTCACTATAAATAGCCCTGGTGCAAGACTGCCATGCAGAAACACAGGAAAATTGAGCTAAACTAGTTCTTGGTAAAAAAATTCTCCCTGCTCCCAAAATTGTGAACCAAATTACAAACAGTATTTTTCCTTAAAGGGAAAAAAATAGTGGGTGCAGGGAATGGAAACCAGACAAAGATGTATGAGGGGGTACATTGGTGGGAGAACCTGCCTCTGATTTCACCTGGACTATCCCAGTGCCAGCACCTCTGCTCATATTAGCTCTGGGACCCACACAGAGCTAAGCTGCCTTGAGAGCTGAGCTGCCCCTTGCTCAAGAGAGGAAATGTTGCATCAACTGCTTCCTTTTCACACATTTACCAAAATTTCCCTTGCCTTCAGTATCCTGCTCCTTCATTTGCAGCCTCTCTCACACAAAGAAGCCCTTGCACAGCTTTTCACATCAGGGACACCTAATGTTCATGGCTGAAATTTCTGCTATACATTCTCCATTTAATGACATAACTCCATGCTACCAGAAATACCTCTAACATAGCAGGACACCAGTGACCCTTCCTGTTGGTTCCTCTCTTCTGCCTCACCAGATCTCCATGAAATACCCTCCTTGGTGTGGGTCCCCCCCAGGACTGTTCCGCCCTGTGCAGTTGATCATGGGGAACAAGGGCTGCTGCCCCTTTGGGCACAGGGGGGAGAGTGAGGAGCAACACTGGCAGCAGCAATTATCAACCCAGAGCAACTGCAAAACTACAACAGAAAATTCACTTGCTCTAAATGCATGAGTCCAGGAGCAGAAGCTGTGTATGCTTAAATCTGCTATTTAAAGGCTGGAGAGGTACAAGGGAGAAAGGAATGTGTGCTGTCAAAATGCTTTGGAGCAGCTCCCAAAAGGTCAGTTCCTACATGCAAGTTTATTCCTGCCTCTACAACCCAATGTGTCCTTCATCTCTGCCAGAAGCAGCACCAGAAGTACCCAGCTCTTGGACCCTAGAAATTGCTGCCTGGCATCTGCTATTTAAAATGGTCTTCTTTTCTCAACAAAGAGCAAATATGGAATAGCTATTTACAGTATAAAATCCCACGCAAAGACAAAGTCCTGGTTGCAACCTACTGTAGGGCACATCAGTGAGATGAGCACCACCACCTCTCACTATTCCTCCTCACCTTCCTCAGCCCAAGCTGAAGAAAATACCCTTCCTGTACTCTTTGCAACATCAGAAGGCCTGCATATAAAATAGCTCCTCTCGACAGCAAAGCCAGGCTTGGGACTGATCCTCACAGTTCCCTCCTCTAAGCCAAGCTGGTGACAAATATTTATTAGGATTAACCAATTAACCAGGGCAGATTCAGACCACTATCAAAGGAGACATGACCCCTCCTTGTGCCTCCTACTGCATGGCCTCCACAACCTCTCAGCATCCCTCAAAAATACATATCAAATGACAACAGTAAGACACTCATTTTTAGCAAACTTATTGATTATAACAAAACAATGTTCTAGTCCAAAGCCTTCGGTGGGATTATACATGCAGATCCACAGAAGAGGCACGAGAAAGGTGACAGAGCAATTGCCTTTAAAATTGTCTCCCAGAAGGCTTAGGTGCTGGATGGTTTATCAATTCACTGCATGGAATTCCTTATAATAAAGAAGAGGAACTGGTGCCTCCCACGGAGAGGCAGAGGAGGGCCCAGTGGCAGACACTGGGGTAGTCCCGTGCTCTCAGTAGCACACTTGTGACCCAGCCTGGCAGGACACCACATGAAAGGAGCCACGTCTTTGTAGTCAGGCTCCTGGTAACAAGAAGCTTCAGAGGCAAAGCACAAGCTGAGTCCAGCCGAACCACAGAGCACCGAGGCTGTTAATGGTTTGTTTAAACCACAGTTCCTTTCAATAAGTCTCAGCTATGTCCTTGCTGGTGATATCCTGCCTGTGGCGGCAGCACACACAGAGGTGCAGCACCCTTCCAACCCAGGGCTGCGGAGGCTGCTGGGGACGTGGCCCATCTTTGGCTGGGACAGCTGCTCTCACTGCTCCTTTCCAGCCATCCTTCACAGTGTACACACATTTCCTCTGTGGGAGGGAGCACTGCTGGGAAGACAGATCAATCACACCCCTGTCTGGCAGGTTGTTAAGGTAGGAAGGTTTTCATTAAGTCAACAAGGGTGTTAATTTATAGCATGTTTGCTACTTCTCTCCAAATACTCGTCCAGATGAGAGCTCGCTCCCTCACGCTTGCTGCATGCCGAGGGCAAAGATTAACAAGCATTTTGTTTACCTTAGTGCTTGATGCAGTCCTTCACCCCTCTCACCCTCCACTGTGGGCTCCTGGCCTCTGCTTTGGGTTGAGCTGCTGCTCAAACTGCAGCAGAAGATTTGTCTGGTTGAAATAAAATATATACATGTGGGGGTTTCACCTAAGAGTTGCTATTTATAGATGTAATATTGCAAGTGAATTGAAGCATTACAAATGAAAAACCAAATTTTACAAAAACCGCTGTTTGGACAAGGTGTAAATTATTGCATACCAAGAGCTAATCATTAGTGGAGTCTGAATCTATCAAAGCAGAAATACTTTTTCACTCACAAATACTGAATTTTGTCAGCTTTTTGATACAAAAAATATTTCTCAGAGTTGAACAACTATACCTTTATTATTGGATTAAGGACAAACTAGCCAATGCAATGAAAAATATATATATAAAGTGTTAAGATTTGGGTTTTTTTGGAAACTGCAAGTATTTATATCACATATTCCATTGGAAATTTCAATTTCTGATAGGCAAGGTCATTAGTTTCTAACAAAGTACACTGTAGTACAAAATTAACACATTACAAGCCATGCTACATTTTCATATTTGTGCAAGGACCATGAAAATTATCCAACAAAAGGAGCAGTTTCATCGTAACTCCTTGGCCTGTACTAATTCAAGTTTGTGGAGTTTTTTGGAGTGTAGTGTCTCTTCATTGTTACAAAACCTTAAAGAAAAGATGATACCACTCAGGTCTGAGATGTCTCTGGAGGCTCTTGGGCCACAAGAGTCAAAGAGCTGCAAGACAGTGGGGATGGCAGACATAAACAGCTCCTGCACAAAGTGCATTTCTATGGGCAACATCTCCCACTCTCTCCTGTTCCCATCAGCCTGGGCCCAGCAACAGGGGATGTACTGAAGAACCATTGGGAGAAACTCATGAGCCTCTGGGTTTTAGCAATCCTGTCTGACACAGGGAATGCTATCTCAGCCTGTGTTAACCCTGAGCTTACACATCTGACACATGCAGAAAGCTGCCCAGGTCTCAATGTTGGCTCCTTACATGGAAAAGGGTCTCATGCACCACACTTTCAGAGCATCTCTGTGCTAGGGAGCCTGGGACACGCTCTCCCTGGACAAACAATTGCTCTTTGAGATGTTGAAGGTGAAGAGAAACTAAGAAGAAGTAATAACCAAAGTTACAGTCAAGGGAAAGCTCTCAGATGCCTGTAACAGCACACCAAGCTGCCCAAACTGTTTTACCCTTGTAAACTTGTAAACTGGTAAATTTGTAATCCAAATGCTGACATGCACCAGAGCAAGGAAGCTGCTGTGCTGCCATGGAAGGTAGCATGCTGTAACAACACTCACACAACTGGAGGGCTTCTTTGGTTCTGCTCTTTACTCACACCTTAAGCTGAAAATATGTCTCCTCTCATGAAGTGGAGTGTGAGAAGCAGCATCTGTAACAAGAAAAGCAGCACTGTCTCCTGGGGAAAAACATTTATGTCCTCTGCAGTGAGAATATGCAACGGAAGGCTGCTGTGAGAAAGCCCTCTGCTCTTTCCTCTGAAGCAGAGCAGAGAGCATGTTGTCCTAGCAGACAGCTCAGAAGAAGCCTGGGCACTGAACAAAAAAATGCCTGGATTATGGAAGAGATGCTAGCCCTCCTGATGTGCCATGACTTTGGGAATCTACACCATGCAGAGATTGGGAATTGCAGTGGCAGTGCCTGGCTGGTCCGTGAGGCTGTGTTTGAGTGTGGCTATGAGCAATGATGTCAGGCTACATACTCAAAATGTGAACAGGCTGCAGGAGGTTTGCTCAGACCTACATCACCTCAGGTGTTCAGAGATGTGTTCCAAACTGTAGTATGGATCAGTCTGAATGGAGGGAGGAAAATCAGACTATCCCCATGAGAAAAATGACTGGAAAAGACCAAGAGATGTTCCTACATGGAGAAGAAGCAAAGGTTTGGAGCCAGGAGCTGAAGTCAGTTGTTGCCACATGCATTTTTTAGAATTTCACAGACCTATTGAGAGTTTTTTTATGCAGTGCAGAAATGATGTAGCAAATTCTGAATGTTGAGAAAACCAGCTCAGATTTCCTCAAATTAACTCTTTGTCTCCCTAACCTTTTCATTAGAGACCATCCACTTACAAACCCTTGAAAACAAGAAAGATGCAATGTACTACTTCCAACTTTTCAACAGGGAAGATTGGCCAGGAAGTTAATCTCTGAAAGTCTTGAGCCTGGCTAACATTGTATCCAGTGGTGGAATTCCATGCTATTATTACAGCAAGGTTTGACTTTGCTAGGACTTCCAGAGAGCTGACATGTCTATGGTATGAAGATTGCATGCCTGAACTCAACTTTTCTGTAGTGAAAAAAATGAGTTTTCAGACAGATTATTTCTTCTTGAAAAATCAACACAACTGGAAGACCACTGGCTCCTTATGAAGTTCCTTCCATCATAAATCATGCTGAAGCTTGTTGGAAACAGAAGATATTGCAGGCCTGTTCATTCTCATTAGGCAACAGGGAACCACTAACTTCCTTTATGGATTAAACTATCTGGAACAATAGGATCCACCATCCAAAAGGAAGGCACATGACACCAGCGTTCTGAGGGAGCCGAGCTGTGCTGACAAAGCCGGGCGCTGCCGGGTAGCACAGACTGCAGGCAGCCCTCGCTGGAAAAGAGCTCAGAAACATGAGTGTTTCCTCATGCCAAGCAAAGAAAGCAGTGCCTGTTCTTTGTAAATAAACAGCTAGGTTTTGAAACAATCCAAACTTTGACTAACTACTAGGGTCAAAAAAGGCTAATAAATCCTCTCTTTCCTGTTAACAAAACCCACAACTTTATTTTCTATAGCTTTCAAAAAATAAAAATGACATCATGAATATTTCTGGAAATTCCTAAATATTACTTCATTTGCCTGGCAGAAGCATCCTGTCCTCTCTCTCTCTCCCCCTTTCAGCAGAGACAATCTCCCTTCGGGCACTGGAGGTTTGGTACAGCTCTGTTTGACATGATTTCAACCACATGGGAAAGTAGAAAGTATAAAAAAAAGGAGTATGACTTTTCTGGATTGTAGGCTGCAGACAATGAATGTGAAGGACAATGGGTCCAAGTGAAGAAATCTGAAGGGTATTGTGAGTCTTTGGAGAGGTGAAAGCAAGGAAAAGGCAGAGATGTGAGCAGGACAGGGAAGCCAGAGACAGAAAAATGCAAAATGTGGTGAGCAGGGAGGTCAAAAACTTACAAAGTACAAATACAAAGTTATTTGTAGGGAATACAAAGACAGATGGTGAAGTCCTCAGGAAGATCTTAAGAGAGAGAAAGACAAGTCCAAATAATGGCAAATAAAATTTGGTCTAGGTAGGTGTAAAGCCATGAATGCATTTAAGGAGAAGCACCTTCATTTTCACATATAAATAATGTTTTCCATGCTTACTGCTGCTACTCAGGAAGGAAGCCTTGGTTGAACTACTGTAGATACTTTCTTGAAAATATAAAATCGTGGCTCTGCAACAGTCAAAGAACAAATAAATATTTGGAATTACTACAAAAGGAAAAGCCAATAAAGTAGAAAGATCACTGTGCTGCTGCATAAATCCATCTTGTATCTGCACCTTGAATGGTCAGTGCAGTTCTGGGCCCTCGAAAAGGACAGAGAAGAGATGGAAAAGATTCAGGGAGAGTAACAGGGTGAGCAAAGGTGTGATACAACTTCTATACAAGGAACAGTGCAGGAGAATAGGACTTCTAAAGCTGGAAAAGATATGAGATGTGAGACACAGTACAGGGAAAGCTATGATACCATCAGCGACACAGAGAGAGTGGGTAGGGATGGAGTGTTGGTTGTGTCTCCAGAACAATGAGGGACCAGCTCACGAAGCTGGTAGGAGCAAAGTTCCAAGCAAACAGAAGGAAGGAGTTTGTCATGCAGCAGTCCGTGGATCTGCTGAAGAGGTCCTTTCCAAAGCACCCTGAGGATGCACGGAACTTACACGGTCTCTCAAGTGTTTGGAGGGGTGCCTGCCGCAGGCAAGCCTCAGCAGGCTCAGGAAGTCCTCTGAGCTGAAAATAGTTGTAAATAGCAATAACTGATTGATACAAATCTGCTTACAGCCCCTGATGCAGGCAGAGTAGACGAATGGGTTAGATGATCCAAACCAGCACAGCTGTTCTTACCTGGAATGAAAATAGATAAGACAGACTCAGGTAAATACAGGGGTCCCAAAGGGAGCTAAGGTGGCAGCATGCAGCACAGCAGGAAGTAAAGTCAGGGGTTTGGGTGAAACTAGCACAGTTAAACTAAAGGCCAAAGGTGTAGATGAGGAAGCAGAAGAAAAGCTGCAGTTTCAACTTCATCCATGCTTTCGCTGAGCCTAGACATGCCCCACTATATTCAGGAGCAAAGCTTCCACTGATCAAGCCCTCGAGACATAAAGACAAGCAGTTAAGGGAGGAGTTTCAGGGTCAAAGAGTATCTCCAAGATAACAGGAGACATGGCACAGGTGAGTCTGTACAGGCAGAATTTGCAATTTATCTGTGTTACTTATCTATCAGCCAGATCCAAATTATTTCAGTCCTGATTGGATCCGAGAAAATGTTGCATTCAGAGATATTCCTTCGCAGAGTCTCCATGATATCCTAAATAATAACTGCTATGTAGGTATTGCCCACAGCAGTTATTTTTTTCAATCTTTTTAATAAGCACTTTGAAATAAGCAGAGTTGCCTCCACTTCAAGTGTGATATAATCTGGTAGTGAGGTGTTACAGAGTCATGGCCCCAAGGCAATGTGCAAAGCCCCCCAAGAGTTACAATTTTCCTTAAGGGTACGTGAGCTTAAGAAATATCCAAGTGGAAGGAACCACTATTCATTAGTTACTCAAAGCACTATTCCATCAGCAATAATCAGCAAAATAAATATGTTTCTTCACAGAAATGAAGAATGCTTCACATTCTAGGGCAAATTCCTAAATACCACAATTTTTTCTCATACAGACAGCACTTATTTGGGTAATGATTTTGAAATAAGCCTCTCCTGTTCTGAGGTTGTATTTTCCTGAAGGGCTGACCTTGATTTGTTTGGTTTACAGCTCCTCCAAGAAGTTTCTAAATAAGTGCACACATTATGGTCAGTATTTTGAGAGAAGAGTCTTTTATTCTTTCAGCTGAAGTAGACTGCTTTTCCTGGAGTGCTGAAAAAAAAAATCATTTCAAGAAGCTGATCTGATTAACTGGGTTAAACTAGAAATGTGCCAAGTTGCTCTGCAGACATGGCAGAGCTGCTGACCTGCACTGAGACTGGAAATCGTTCCAGGCTGTGACGTGCCATGTCTGCTCACGTCAGCTGTGCACTGAGAAATGCACAAGCAAGCAGCTTGCTGAAAACGTCCTTCAGCTTAGGGCTCAAAAAAGATTCCTGAAAAACATATTGCTTATGAGGAAACCAGCCTCTCAGACCCAAGGAATGTCATTTCTCACACAATTTATTAGTGTTTCTCAGTTTTTTCCAGTGTATCCTGGAAAGCATGCACAGATGGACACACAGCCCTTCACAAAGAACTTTACAAATATCTCACCCCACCTGGATCTGTTCTTCAGCCTGATGACGCTAGCCCTTAGCAACTCAAGCTGTTTCTTCTTTGCACTATTGAGATTTAAATAAAAGAAAGAAAACTTGCAGCACTTTGGTTCTGACACTGCATTTTGACATCTCTGTGTGAACCTTTTTTTTATGTTGGTTCCCCTGCATGCTGCTTAGACACACAGTTTGCAAAGCTGGGCCTCTCCACATGGACCAGTCCTTGATCCCCACTATTCAAGGATGCATTTTGGCAGCAGGAAGTTACATCTGTGGATGTCAACCACCTTTTCAGAATCCATCCTCCTGTTTTTCTTCCTTAGCACATCTGCTCCTCTTGCTCATATTCAATGGGGAGGGGAAGCTGGCACGTGAACAGATGTTGGAAGAAGATCATTTCTTCCCCAGTGCAGAGCCTCAGGATTGCTGAAGACATTGCCTAACAGAGCTTTTGTTAACTGTTGGGGAGGAGGAGCCTCAGAGGTCATTCAGGCTGCAGCTGGTGAGCATTGTTGAAGAGTCTCTCCCGTCTGCGCCTTCAGTCTATTTTTGTGCTGTCTTCATATCATGCCCTCACAACTCAACATGCAGCTGCACCATGGACCGGCCCAGGGAACTGATCTGACTGAAAACTCACCCAGCTGAAAGGAGGAAAAGAAGGAGGGGAAAAGAAATCTTTTCCAGCCAGCTCAGATCTCTGATCTCATTTACCACACAGCAGCACTAACAGTTGTACCACCACCAGGGAGGTAACCTCTTCCCACAGCTCTGGGGGCTGCTGCCAACTCTTCCTCAGGCAGCAACCCAAGCCTTTGCCCTATGGATCTGCTCCTTAGGAATTGATTTTTCCCATTTCATTCCCACTACTAAGGCAATTGTAGCTTGTGTAGACAGGCAGTAACACATGGATGCCCAACATGGGATTTGAAGAGGTCTGGTTAGAAGGCTCACATGGGAAAAGGTGTACAAGAGCTCTCTGCTTGTAAATACAATGGCAGTAAGAGAAAACTTTCTCTGAGTGCTTCTTGCTTCACTTTGTGCTCTTCTATCCCCTTGGGGAATTTAGGTAAATAGTTTGTGTAGGCAAAATCTTTTGGTAGCTTCCCCCCTCTCCTTCCTGTTCCTGTTAACCAGTGGATGGAAGCCGCATTCCTTGCCTTGAGACCCCTGGTCCCAGAGGAATTGTTTGACACTACAGTACGTTTCTTCCAGCATGAATTAGAGTGGAAACAAGAAGCTGCTAGCATGTGACCCATTTGCCACACACTTCAGCTCTGTCAGTAGATGTGACCTTTGTGACTAATACAATGCTGGGAGGTACTGGGAGGGTGCATTAAATCCCTCCCTCCAGCGCAGTTGTCATCCTCATCATCTCATCACCCATCCAAGTGAGGAAGCTGCAGTTTCAAAGCCTGCCAATTCCTGCAAGACACACAAAATGCTGGACGGGGTCCAGAAATCAGCCACAGGGTGGGGGATTAGTGTCAGGGGGTGAGAGCAGAAGTCAGAGCAGCGCTGCGCTGTCCACTTGCCTGGAACTACATCCCCACAGGGCGACAGCCCCCCCACAGCCTTAGTGTGCATTCAGCCTCCACCTGTGCCAGGCATGCCACAGCTGCAGGCACAGGGCTGGCAGCTGCACTTGCACCATCCCAACGCTCTGCAGAGCCTCTTCCTGCCCTCTGCCCTCCACCTGCACATAACAGGGCCTGGGCTCCAGCACAGGCAGGATGGCTTCCTATTTGCAGTGTGTGGGTGGGTGCCAAGGGCCTTGCAACATCTGAAGTGGCAACTCCCAGTGAAGAAAGCTTGTTACAATCCATTGAAACCACTCTGCTGCTGGACCGGAAGCCGGGAATGTTTTTTCCCTCAGGTCTTTGGCCAGAGTGATTTTTGTTACAGACCCTCCTGCCACAGGCCCTTTACCCTTCTTGCCTCCCTCAAACCACCACCAACCCACCAAATATTCTCACCCATAATGTCCCACACTAACACTCCACCCTCCAGTCTCCCTCCCTGGGCCTCTTGTCCCTTCCCCAAAGCCTATTCTGCTCCTGTCATGCCTCAAATCACACCCTTCCCTTGTGACCCTTGCCCCAGCCCCTGTTCTTGCCCCATGTGCTTCCTCCCCTCATTCCCAGAGCTCCTCCCTGTCCCTCCTCCCCATTCTCTGTGGAACCACATCCTGCATCCTTGGGACAGTGCATACCTTGACATGGGAAGGTAGAGAACATCTCCCCAAACTCAGCCCTATGTCCAGCTCTGGAGACCCTCGTGATGATGTGCTGAGCTCATCTGTCTGGTTGTGGCCACCCTTTAGAGAATTTCTGTTTGCTGTGGCTGAGGGTGCACCACAGACCTCACTTAAAGCAATGGCCCAGATCCCTAAAGGCAGAAGAAACTTTTGCAATCATACATGTCTGGAAAAATCAGCAGACAAGGGAAACTTTTATCTTGGGTATCAAAGTACATGGTCAATTAATGTTTGCATCTCCTTCGGGGAAACTTGCAGGGAATTAGCAAGCTGTAAATACTGAATTTGGAGCATGGGAACTGCGTGTCCAACTGGCAGAGGACACACAAGCCTGCAGAAGGAAATAGGGAGACAGGGCTGTACCCTTAGCCCTGAACTTCCAGCTAAAGCTAACAAGATGAACTTGGAGACAGAAGGAAAAATCCCAACAGGAGCAGTGTGCAGGTGACTGCTTCCTGCTGCAGCACCTGGGCCTCTGGCCACACCCAGCACAGGGGCAACTCAGGGCCAATTCCAACTAGTTCCAATTAGAACTATGGCCAACTCCAATAAAGTTGTTGTGGGGATGGAATCCTACCATCCTTGCAGTAAAATCTTCCAGTTATCCTGTTGGCTTACCTGTCCCTCCTGCATTTCACTCATAGTGAATTCACTGCCCCTCACTGACTTGTGGCTGTTTTACTGTCAACTTCCTCATTCCTTAGTCATCATTGCAGACATTATCCTCTTGCAACAACTCTCATGTAATTAGAATGAAAAAATCTATGGAAAACTGTAAGTAGAAGGTGCACAAACCATTTAGCTGCCAGACTCAAAAGTTTAAAAATATTCCTAAAAATGTGAGAAATAAAGATTTTGTCTGAGGATCAGCTTTGTGCTTCTTTCATAGGTGCATGAGAAGGGCATTAGTTTTCCAGAGTTACTGGCTTTTGCTCCTCAAATGTAGCATCCAGAGTTACCTCTGTGTGTGCTGTGGGCTCAGCTGGGCTCTCTCCACACTCAACCTGTGCCAGTGCTTCTGCTCTGCTAGCACAGCCTTAGAGCAAACCTGTTCAGATGGTTGATCTGGCGGAAAGATACCTACTGGGTTAAAAAAAAAAAGAAAGAAAGAAAAAGAAAAACAAACAAAAAACCCCATGAAAACCCAGCCTTTTACTGAGTTTCATCCTCTCATCTGATTCAGCACATAGAGAGTAGCTGCTTTAGCAGAAGGAGAAAATGCAGGAGCAGCAAAGAGTGATGGAGAGGTGGTGGTAGTGGCCCCACCACTGCCTTTTTCGTTGTTGCTGGTGAAGTTGAAGCCACAGGATGACTCTGGCCCTTGTCAATAGCCTAAGAATGCAATCCAGCTCCTCTCCAAAGAGTTGCTACTTCATCCTTCCCATTCCATGCATACTCTCTTGCCCTCCAACAAGTAATTATGAATCAATATGATCTACATAAATGTTCCTCCCTCATGTGCCTTGCAGGACTGCATGGGGTCCTGCTCCCTGCCCTGCCCCACGACAGCCTGGGACAGAGGGGCTCCCCTTCTGTGCCAGCCAGACCTGGGCTGATGGCTGAGATTCCCCTCTGCTCCCACACATGGGCTGAAGGCAGTGGTGAGGAGAGCTGACTACCCCAGCTTTGCAGGTGGAAAGGCAGAGGTGCTGTGAGTTGCTCTCTGCCCATGTCCCTCTCCATCCCCTTTGGGCAGCACCCCTGAACTCATCCCAAGGGATGGAAAACAGAGATGACAGGCAGGGGTAGGAGTTTTCTCTCAGGCGGGGCTGCCTTTGCGAGAGATGTGGTGCTGCCTTGGGGATTAGCCTGAGGAACTTATGCTTCACTAGAGACATGACTAAGAACTTCAGTCATCTCTGAACTTTGTTCACCTCTGAACTTCATCCACCTCCATTCCTAAAGAAAATCTCAGGTCCTTGAGTACCACAGGAATTGTGCTGCTGCCTTCAGTGAGGTCTCATTTCAGCCTTGATTTGGTCTCTATGCAAAACGAGCTTTTGCCACTACTTTGGGTGTGTTAATGCACACCACAGCTTTAGGTCACAAATCTGCACACGGCAGCTGGAAATGCAATTTTTAGTCTAAAATTAAGACTTCAGCTCCTTTTCTCCAGACAATTCTGTGTATAGCATTTTGGTTTGCAATTAAAAACTCCAGGGGATAGAAAGCCAGATCCCAAAATTTTTCCTGAACCACAAACCCACATTTGCCTCATGGAATAAATGTCTTATGGTCTGGCATTGCAAAGACCTCAGTTTCCTCCTCTGCCATTGTGCTGTGTCTGAGCTGGGCAGCGCGGGGTGTGCCACAGTGCCCCTCTCACAGCAGGAGCTGGGAAGGCTGGGGGCTCAGTCTGACAAATCCGAGGCTCCATGGGTTGGTTACTGCCTGGAAGGCTTAAGGGAAAGATTATTCTGCTCAGCCTAGCACAGGAATTGAAACAAAGGATGAGCAAAGAGTGGTACTGCTGTTAATGTTAGTGTTTCATTCACTGCCTTGGACTGTAGTGCCCAGAAATGGAGAAGAGGCATCATGCAGTTCTCCTTAAACCAAAGTAAATACAGCCATGGTTTAAAATAAACTTAAAGGGGAAAAAAAGTATATTGACTGCCAGGAATAAACTTGATAAATGAGCTATTAAAATATTTATTTTATGCAAAGGTCTTTGCCACCCTTGAGCCTTCAGGATAATTTTTGAGATTATTATTTTAAATGCTAGAGATGAACAAAAATTTCTGGTTGGAGTAGTCTATTTTTATTATCTTCAGCAGGTTACGTGGGAGCATGATAAAACTGGATGTTGTCCTTGATGCTGAGCTCCTCCTTTTAGTGCCATCAGTAGTTCTCATAATTTGAACACACTGGAATGTTTTTTTTTGTGGCATACTCAAGGCCAAGGATTAGCTGGGGAAAATTATCTCAAAATGTTGAATTATTTTACTATCTAAAATCTTAAGAGTGAGGTCGTAGAAAGAGATACTGCTAGCATTTTCACTTTTTTGCTACAAGTCCAAATAGCATTAATTGAGGAATTTATCTGTCAGAAATATCATTGTTATGAGATGCAATTTGCTTCTCTAACTCCATTTTTAAACACACGCTAATATATTTCAGTCTATTTTTTACAGTCTTCAAATAAATACATTGGAGAGTCCCATATTGCACGTGTGACTAGCGTGAGCTACTTAAAAGCTCCTGAAACAATGTTCCTACATGATGGATGCTCAGATCCCAGGTCTGACCAGGGCCATTCCAGGTCAATGTTAGGATCAAACCGTGCTGCATGATTCCCTCATATTTCCCGCAGCTGCTGCTGGACCAGTAACCATATTCTCACCAGCTTCTAATTCAGGGTATAAGGGAACTCCGATGTGACAGGAGTGGCACACTTAGCAAGACAAGTGTCTGGCCAACAGCTCAGAGTATCTGGGGGTGGCTGTGGTGTCAGAGGCATGACATTATGCAGATTGGATGAAACTGAGAGATAGGTATTCCCCAAACAGCCATCCTGAAAGAGACAAAGAGGTTTCTGCTGAGGAGCACTGGGTCAGGATGCCAGGACTGCTGCATCCCCCCTTCTCACAATCTTAATCTCAGTCAAAAATCCAAGAGCTGGGACAGATTTTTTGCTTTTGGTACTAATAGCCATTAAAAAATGTAAGGAAATTATGTTAAAACTCTGATGACTGTGTAACTGGTCCTTCTGGAGGTGGGTGGCTGGGACTGCTCTGGGCTTGCACAGGGCTGCCCCAGCCATAATCCACATATGGAGGAGCTGGTATGATGAAGACTCCTTCCCACCTCCCACCTTCTCTGCCAGAACTAGAAGGGGTGATGCCCACAGCTTATTCACTCAGTTTTGGAGTTCTCAGAGGTAGGAAGTGCTGAGAGATGAGCCTGTGGGCACAGCTGGCATTTGAGGCAGCCAACCATGGCTTTCAGCTTGCCATTCATGTTAAGGAACATCCTACAGGAGTGTACAGGTTGACTCACACTTGGATCTATGCTGTCTGTGCAAGCATGCTTTCACCAGCTCTCCAGACTTCATCACAGTTTCACGGTGTTTGCTCTTTCCTTTAAATCTGGTTCACAGAACCACCTGGTGAATATAAACTTCATATAAACATTTCCTGTTTGAAGTAAAAAAGGTATAACAACTCACAGCTTCAACAGCTCTAAAAGGTTAACAATATCTTGGAAGATATTTTCAGTGCTCATCAGTTGTCACAGATAATTATGGATTTGAAGAGATTTGCTATCTGTTTATAAATACAACTTCAAAAACTTTCTACTGAGACAAACTGCTCAGCTTCATTGTTGATTAAGAAATCACACTTACACATGCATTTAAAAGTGTCAAGGAATTACAGGAGCACTGCCACTTCCACTTTAAATGTTAAATTTGATAATCTTCTGGCTGGGGAAAAGAGAGAAACCTTGAGGGCTCAGCAAACAGAAAGAGCATAAATACTGTCACACTGGCTGTGTTTTATCTCATTCTTTTGAAATTCCTGCCACGAATTTGTTGTTATATATTTCTGACTGAGTAGGTCCAAGGACTGGTTTGCCAATCCAGTCTGTATGTCAGATTTTACCTTAAAATATATAGCCCAATAGTAGCTGATTTAAATTTGGGATATTGTAGTCTGTTTCTGACCAATACTTTATTTTATTAGAGAACCTAATAGAGGAGGACATCCAGCCTACACCTTCTCTTTCTTCTTAAGTACAACAGGCTTTTCAAGATGTACATGTGGTGTTTCAGCATACCAGCTGCACATCCCTCTCTCAGCACCAACTCTCTCCCTGTGTGCTCAGGGCAGATATTTTATTTTGAGGGGCCCCCTTCCCAGGCAGGGAGCTGCTCAAGTGGGCCAGCATCCTGAGAGCTGCAGCCTAAGTCCTTTCAGGTGTTTCCTATAAAAGGTGCCATTGCTCTGTCATTGTTATACCAGAGTCTGCTGCATACACTGTATCAAGAGTATGTTTCATGCTCACTAGGCAATGACTGATGGTGCTTCCCTTATCAAAATCCACATTTTTTGCACGGCAGGGTGAATTCCTTCCCACATTCCTTCCTTCCAGCTCTGATTTTCAAGGTTAGCCTTGTGCAGAAATGTGAGCTCCACCTTTCCATACATGCAAAAATGCAGATCCCACAATCACTCCTGTAACAGCTCCACTACAAATCTGTGCAGATGAGACTGCACCCAGCAACCTCACAGTAAACATGGCTTATAACAGATCCCCCAGGACATCCAGTCCCCTTGTGTCAACTCTACAAAAGGAGTCTAACTTTAGGGATGTTCAGCTGGAGTACTCTGCACAGAGAAACTATTCAAATCCATAAACACACTGTGCCTGCCTCTTCTGGAAAGCTGGGAATTCTGTGTATGTTGGAGCTGGAAACAGGGATGAGCCCAGAGCTGCGCAACACAGTTTCTAACACCAACGATTATTTTTTCTCTCTTGCATACGCATGTTTTTATCCAAGCCCATCTTTCTTCTTCCTTGATTCAAAGAACTTGTATATTCAGCCTTGTCCATGACCATGACTGAATATTCAGTCCTTGACCATGCAGCCTGGTTTGGGTTACTTTTAAGTTCAAGTATGCATGAGTTTGGAAATCTAGCCCAGATTCATATCTGGTTAGAAACACTCCTGAAATGAACACATAGTAAAAAAATATCTCAGTATATTATAATTATTCCGTGGGCAGATGGTCTTTTACAGCTGTTATGCCCCAATCACATTGAAGAGTCCTCCAGAGACCACCTCAAATAACACACTATTCCCAAGAAAAACAGACAACTAACAGGAAAAAGCTCCAGAAAATGAGGTACAGTACGCAATCAAAATTTCCACCTGGACCCCACCAACTTGCAGCGCCCTTAGGTCAGTGCATGGCCACCCTGAGAGCAGCATGCACAGCCTTAGCTGTAACTACTCCTTAGCATAGTTCACATCCCACAGACAGAGAACAAAGTTACATCCAGCTCCAACCAATGCAAGGGAGAAATCTGCATGTTGTTGTGTAAGGGCAAATTTATGGCTTAACACATAGAACAGGGGACTAAAGAGGGCAGCTCAGGGACTGCTGGGTGCAGACCTTCTCCTTTGCTTCATGGTGTTGTTCCACCTGGTTGATAAAAATCATATTACTCTCAATTAAGTAATTTTTTTTTTCTCAGTTCTAGGACCAAAGTCCTGGACACCAGGAAAAGAAACTACTTGAGGTTTTAGGAAGAATTTATGTCTGTATCTAACAGAACAATTTAGCACTCAGTGGCTACGAGGCCATCCAGCCCTGAAAGCTCCGTAAATTCAGCAGGTTCTTCCCAGACAGTTTTCTTACCTGCCCTCCCTGCTAAACTCAGCAGAGTGCCACAGACCATAATTACAGGGGACAGGTGTCTGGAGGTCAAACAGTGGAGAAAGCCCAGCACAGCAGAGCCTGAGCTATTGGCATGTGTGTGGTTAAAGGCCCCTCAACAGAGGACACAGACACAGAGAGCACAGATGTGCTTCCTTCTAGCACTTCCACACTCTGAAGAGAACATCATAACTTCAATCATGTGCTGGGGCCACAGTTTTTAACCTGTGGGTTTGTTCCTAAGTTTTAAAAGAAAAAACCTCATGCTGAAGTCCCATAAATATCATCACACAGTTGGTGTCAGGGTGTCAGGAACACCATCCATAGGCAGTGCTTGCTGTCCACATGAGCCATGTGAACCCTTTAAACCTTACATGGCTCTGTTGGGATTTTTTTTCTCATTCAGTATTTCAGGGGTACAAATGTTTTCATTTATTTTCACCAAAGTCTATCTTCAGACTTGGCTCCTTCCAGCTCTTTCTTCTTTTCTGTCCCTTCCACACCACCTGTTCCTTTTCCCAGTTTGCTCCTCATCTAGGCAATCCTGTATGCTTAAAATAAATCTCCAGGACAAACCTAGAGTTTTACCTCGACCAAATGTTTTAAAATAGGCATTTGTCTGTCTGTTTTGACTAAGTCCTGTATATTGGCATATGGTAAACAGAGTGATACTTACCCAACTGTAGCTGAGTTATACTGGATTTGCTCCAGTTAAATCCATATTATCATTTGCTCCTTTACCCTTAGTTTTGCAATGCAGTGCTATCTCAGGGAACAACTGAAAGCAGCTGTGGCATTGGAAAGCTGTTATCTCCCAGCCTTGAACTTGAACACTTTGGCATCTATCCACAGTCACAAGCTACATCCTAGTGCAATTTTCTCACTCTCCACATTAGCTCAGCTTCTAAAATGATTTAGTAACACCCCAATGTGAACAGTTATAAAACACATTGAAAGTGGCTGGTATTGAGTCTCCTTTATATGAGAAGGTATGAACTAAAGTCAATGTGCTTCCTTAGGACAAAATTTTGTTGATTTATGCAATCAATTCATAAACTCAGCTTGTGTAATGGGTTGCATTTCTGTAGAGCTGTCCTCACACTGGAGAGGAGGAAATGTCAGGTTTCAGGGGAGGATCAGCTGCTGGTCAGACCCACCCTTGCAAATGCAAGCGATCCCCAGCTGTGTCTCCATGCTCCAGCCTGGCTGGCAGCTGCTGAGGGGCTTCACCCTCCAAATTCTTCATTGCAAGGTGACCCATGTCTGTTGAGCCTTGATTCAGATGAAGCTGCTCAAAACCCACATCAGGGCAGCAACACATCCCTGGGTAAATTGGGCAGGCTCTTCTGGTGTCTGCTGCAGTGGCTGCCAGGCCCTTCCTCTGGGCTTACACCTCTACCTTTAGGGCTGTACCTCTACACCTTTAGGGCTGCTGTGGCCCTGAAGGACACAGCAGAATGAACCTCTGTGCTTGGAGATGCCTGGTCCTCCATGGCAGGAAGGGACCATTTCAGAGCCCTGACTGCACTGCCCTACACCCAGGCTCGTGTCTGGCTCCTGTTAGTCCTGATGCTCCTCAGAGCTTAAAAGCAGGGTGCCATGTGCTTGAAGAAAATCCATGGGCAGCCTGTAGAAGCACATTCCTGCTTCCCATCAGAGCTGCCTCATATTTTCACCACCCCATCTCCAAGTTAAGGTTTTGGCTAGTTTTGCTTGTTCCCCCCTGTGAAATGTCATCACTTTGTTTAATTGCACAAGTCAACCACTATATTCAAGAGATGAATTATCCTACTGCTGCAAGAAAGTTTGACATTTAGTAGCTTGGAAGATATTTATGACCAAAGTAGTTGTTATTCTGAAATATAACATTAGTTGTAGAAATTCCCTGTTGGAGAAAGAATAATCAATGACACATAGAAGGTGCTAAAGCCCCACCAAAATAGCATCTTAACTGTTCCTTAAAATGATGACTTGTACACAAATTATGAAAAACAACTCAGAAACTTAACCACTTTAGTCCTGGAGCAATGTAAGCCTTTAAAGATAGATTTACAGTGCACTGAAAATCTGATTATGTAAACTATCATAAATGGATTCAGTGTATTAGAGGCCAACACTAAATCTTCATCTGTTTACTGGCAAAAAAGGCAGTAGGGAGCTATACATTAAAATGAAGATTGATTTCAGAAAGCGTAGCAGAAATGAAATATGCTGACATAATGAGTAAGCAGAAAGAAAGAAAGAAAGCATAAAATTAACAATCGTCAGCTCTTGCTCCAGGATTGGAACTATAAACTAGAGAATGACATTTATTGTAATGCCAGTCCTTGAGATGAACTACAAAAGTTTTGATAGAGCTTCTTGAAATTTTCCAGGTACCTGGTTCAAAATCTGTGCTGCAATTATGCCTGGCCATTAAAACTAAAGGAGACATTCCTGAAAAATTCTATGCACAAGCTCCTGCCCTTCCTGTCAGGATGCAGCCCTGGAGGGTATAATTTCAGATGTCAGAAATAAAGATCTGAGGGCCTTTGGCACACTCTGCTCTTACCTGACACCTGGGGGTGTTTCTCACCCACAGCCTCAGCCAGCCAAAGTACTTGGTCAGTCTCATCACATTGTAAAACATTTTGATGCTATTGAACAGTGCATCATTAGCAGGCAGGGCTGCACCTCTTCCAAGGTGCAGTGGAGTCAGGAGCGGGGAGGGAAACCCTGTCCTTGGGCACCAGCTGCAGCTGGGAACTTCCACTATCTTGGGAGGCAAACTGCAGTTCATGGATATCCTACTGTCTGAGACTGCATCAAAGAGCGAGGGACACAAGAAAAAAGGTTTTTTTCCAGAGTATGAAGGGGAATAGCAATGTAGAGAAGGTTGGATTAAGGAACACCTTGTTCTTGAAGGCCTAGAAGGAATAAAGCGTAAATAAATATGCTTATGAAATGGCACTCAAAAAAAATTCATCACAAGTATCTATGATGTAAAAGCAGGTTTTCAGGCCCTCTTGCTCAAGGCCAGCATGGCCATAGGTTGGTGGTGTGGCATGGTTCAGAAGTGGAGGCCACTGAGTGTGAGTCTGGCTGTTCTCAGCACAGCAGCATCCATTGGGGTTCAAGACACTCAGGGTGCTTTGAGAAAAATCACATCACATGAGGGTTTTTTGGGTGTTCTTCAGTAAACATACCTACTGTTTGTTTTGGCCCAAGGCTTCACAGCAAAGTTACTGTGAATGCTGTGGAAATTCTAATCTCTCTTTTTTACCTACCTATCTAGATTGCACTTTTATAACAGTATTTATATTGCCATAATCCTTCACCAAAGAAAGAATTCGGTAAAATTTATTTTCACCGAAATTGATTACAGTCCTGAAAGGGCTCATATATGATTTGACAAATGTTTTTTGTTAAAGTGTTATGGCTTTTTATTTGTTGCTAGGCTCTTCTTTTTCTCTCTCATCCTCCCTAAAGGACTGTTCAGCAAAAACACTTAATGATACAGTTATATTTAAAAAGTAGCCAGCAGCATTAGAGTTGGGATTAGATACTATCCTTTTACTGGATGTATACATCAAAATAAATAATGAAAAAGAAAACCAGGGAAATCATCCAATGGAGCATTTCAGATCCTGAAAAGAACATACTATGCTGCCTCTTTTCAAACCAGGTCTCTACAGCTTGGCAAATTAGCAATTATTTTTTGAAAGACCAAATCAGTGCTGGTGGGCACCCAGGTGCACTGCCTGCAGTGCTGGGCTGCTGCACCAAAGTGGAAATCACAGCAAATCAAAAGGTCAAATTAGTCCCCAGTCGGTTTACAGGACAGTTTCTGAAGGTTTTCTGACACCTGCTTGTGCTGCCTCCTGCCACCCCTGGGCACAGCAGACCCTGCCACCTGCAGAATGGGTATTCCTCTTCTGTCCTTGGCTCTGCCAGGGTTTTCCCATTGCACACAGTAATGGGAACACCCTTGGCACTGGAGGAGCAGCACAGCTCTATCAGCCCAGAGAACCTTTCTAAAGGGACTTGAGGCTGAAGAGTTTCCAGCTTATTCTGATACAAGTACAAATTTTTGATTGTGTATTACTTTAGACTAGAAGCCTGTTGATTTGAGGGTGGGGCAGAGGGGAAGGCTGCCTAGGGAATTGTATCTCAACAAATGAGGTGTTCTTTTAAGTGGGTGTAAAATAACTTTATTTTGTCCTATATTTGTCATACCAATTAATCCAGTGATCTGCCCAAATATTATCTATGCAACAAAAATATAACAAAAGAAAGATCAATAAGTCATGTAGAGAGGAGTGGGAGACTATGTCTGGATAAGAGAGCAGGTTATTTTATCAGATCTCAAAGTGCATTTTTCTAACTCACCCAGAGCAGGATGCATCACCCATCAGTGCAGGTTTTCTGCAGTGTAGCCATCAGTGCTAGAGCCTTGCAGGCTGTCTCAGGAGTCAGCAAGGGAACCCACACTTTTACAAAAGGAGTCACCTCATGCTAATGCTGATATTTAATCTAGTGAAGGTGAATCAGGCCTGATTTCCCTCCAGTGACCAAAGGGGAACCCAGAGCAGGCAGCTCTGACATAGATGGGTGCATACTGGCACCTGTGGTGAGGTGAGATCCTTGGACTGAGACACTTAATCTGCCTTAAAATGTAATCATGGGATTGATTTTCCCAGATTTTCCTGGGCATACAGAGCAAAATTTAAAGAGGAAGGAAAAAGGAGGAGCTAGTGTGAAGAATCTGATGTGACCTGGTACTCCAGGGGTGAGTCAGTTCCATCTCTCTCCCATAGCCAGGAGACAGGCAGATGGATCACATCACTGTCAGCACACAGACACATCCATTACCTGCAGTGACAAAGTCATGAAACCTCCATCTCTGCTGTAGGTGTATAATTATAGTATGAAAGAAATCTGAGTCACGGGGGTAATTCAGCCTCCCTTCAGGTATGTGATGAATAAGGTGTTAATCAGTGGGAGGACTGGAAAATACTGATCACTGTTCAGTACTGGTGAATCAGAAAAGTTTCTTGGATGTGGCATATAGAAAACATGGTGGTTTGAAATTTGTGAGGGGCAGAATATCTGTGTGGGTCTTTCAGTGTTTCTTGCTGGAAAACAAGTGTGTCTCTTATTACATCCCTACACTTTTAACTGGATTCTTCCAGGCATTGTCTGGAGTTGTAGGTTTTCTTCTTTTAAATGTATATTGAAATATCTCAGGGTGCGGAAGAACCTGAACAACTTTCCCAGTCATATAATTGCTTAGCGTAAAAGTAGAGAGCAGCTATAACAGAGCAATTCTAACATCTACATAAATGCAGTTTAGAATTAAACTGATACTTAATGATACTTTAAGGAGGGTATTTAATTTTCTTTCTTACTCCATTGTAATTAGTGGAAAGGCACAGGGTTGTTAATGGAAGGAAGCAGAGTTGTTTAGATACTTTATTAAAATATTTCTGTCTCCTCATACTGTGTTGTGATTTGGCTAAAACCCTTTTGGTGCTTGTTGAGGTTGTGCAGCAGCTGATACTCTGCCAGTCAAGAACCAGGAGCAGTAAAATGACCCTTTCTTTGGGAACGCTGATCAGAAAATGTCACTGCTGAGCACAGATCAGCCAGTGCAGGGCAGAATTTGCACCATTGAGCCCCCTCATTTCCTGGGAAGACAGCTGCCATGAGGACCACCCAAGCACTGGAGCTGGTGACATCATCTCTGCATCTTCAGCAAATGCTGGAAAACACCCATAGCTGGGAGCAAGAAAAGCCACAGCCACAGGCAGGGCTGGATAAAAACGTAGAAAGAAATTAAATTGTTTCACTGTGCCTTACTCTGGGCCAACCCCTGTGAGCTGCTACTTTGTATCTGACTTTCTTCTCCCCATCACAGTCCAACAGGCAATTTTTTATTCAGCCTTTTAATGACTTTGATCAGATCCATGCCAGGTCTTTAAATGTTTACTTCTTTTCTGTTCTTCTGCAGCTTCACAAACCCCCCACAATTTCATCAGCTCCCCACTGGAGCCTCAGGATGCTGAGACAATCTAGGGGATGGATTCAAGGAACCATGCAGGTCTGTGAGCCCACAGAGCAGAGATGGTCCCAGGCTTTTTACCAACTTAGCCTGGATCCAGTTAGACTCGGTCAGAAGTTATGTCAGGTCGCTTGTTAGATGGACCTAAACAACTTTGAAATTACCCAAACCACCTCCTTCAGGCTGTGCCTAAGCCTGTGATGAATTGTGATGATTCTCCAGGAGCTCAGCAGGGAATATGATATAGGTACAGGTGTACAATCAGCTCACATCCAGATGGGTTTTCAGAGAGAAAACTTTAGCTTTGCTCTGAATGGAAGTAGTTGGACTGTTTCCAGACCCAGACTGGCTCTGGAATATGCAATGCTTTATACATGTGGTGCTGGTGCCAACAAGCCATGTCAGACACTGGCTGGCTCTTTCTTTATCTGTGGCACAGATCATCTACAAACTGGGTAATTCAACCACAGATGCCTGAGAGCTGGTTTTTAGCATAACCTAAATCCTGTAGAGTGATTTTCATTAAACCAAATCATGTTGAAAAAAACTAATTGAAGGAGCATTCCCTAATCTCTTCCTCGTCTTCTAGTTTCAGTTCTTCCCCTTTCAACAGTGCTGTTAATTGCTTTAAACATCTGAGAGCTGATAGCATCTGATAGCATCTTTTTAGTGAAGGAGAATGCAGAAAAAAAGTCTATCAAGTAACCTGAGTGATCATGAAGTCCTGTTAGAATAGGGACTTGCTTTCTAAAGGGTATTTGCATTGGCCAGATCTACCAGTAGCTTACAGGCAAAAGAAACCCATGTTTGCCCTGAAAACCCCCTGCCTTCTGAATGATTCCTTCTTGGAAAGAGGAAGCTTAAACACTGCTTTGCCAAAGCAGTTCAGGAGCATGGGACTATCTGCACAAACCATCACTGAAGTCTGAGAAGGAAGGAGGGTGCAAAGAAAACAAGAAATGGAACAGCTGTGAAAGCCTGAGCTCACTATCTCCTCAGATTATGCTTTCACCCACAGGTGGAGCAGAAAGCAAAAGCAGCAGACATTAGAAAGAGAGAGCAACTATAAACTCAGTGCAAGCTCAGTGTTTGGTCCTTCCCTGTCTCCCATTCTCTGTCTCTTGCGTCCTGTCTGCTGCTCTTCCGCCCACTCAGCTGTGACAGCACAACAGTTTGCAGCACTCCATTTTGAAATGGATTAGGGACCTGATAGAATTTTTAAAAGTCCTGCCAAGAAATGTCAGTTGTGTGATGGAAATGAGTGATTGCGAGAAAAAATTGAAATGAGCATTGCCCCTGAACGTGAGATATTAAGAAACCACAGCCCAGCTCCACCACCAACCTGCTGCACATTGTTTGGATTTACAGAAGGAGCTGCCATTAGAGGCAGAGATTCATCTTTCCTGGGATTTGTAATTTATTTTTAATTTGTGTTGTTTTAAATAACTAAGCACTGATGTCTTCCAAAACAACAAATATTGTGGCTATCTTATTCAGTGTTTATGTTTGCCATTTATTGTCATGAAAATGAAATTTAAAGATGAAAAAGGGCTGAGAGGTAAAAGTACATACATATCAGCAGTTACAGAGTGCAGAACCATAAGAAAGCAAATTACAGCAAAACAAAGCTTTTAAACCAAACAAAGTTATAGGAAAAGCTATACTTAAAAAAAAAATTAAAAAGCTGTTCTTTGGCAAAATGCAAAGATGTCCTCCAGAGGAGGTGAGTGCCCACCCGTGCACATGCCCTGTGACTCCTGCAAGGCTGTCGGGGCAAAGTACACATCTTACGTGTCCCCAGCCAGGAGCATAAATGGGTAGTGTTGCTCCTATTCTTTCTGAGATTTTTCTATTTGTCCATAGTGGTTTAATTCTCAGGCTACCTCAATATCACCACATTTAATAGCACCAGGAACAGCCTTCAGCACTCCCTATCCTCCACACCACACATTTTTAGCACAGATCTTGACACATTTTGACCAGCGCCAGGTGGCTCTGTCACAACCACCCTGGGTAGAGTTCAGTACTACCATGGGCCAGGGACTGCTCCCAGAACCAGTTTCCACCTGTGGCCACCCCATGTTGGAGGGTAAGACAGTTTAATGTTATGAATGCAGGCAGCTCCTTGCCAACTGGCCTCAGCATCAGTGAATGGCCCCAGGCACATTTAATTTGCTAGTATAGACATAGCTTCTGTTTCTTTGTGCTGTGTTCCTCTCTCATTCATGTTTTAAAACCTTTCTGGTAACATTTTGCTTGTCCACTGATAGATATTTTGGCCAGCAATTTAAGGACTTAGCAGAATTCATTGTTTTATTTTCCTAGAATGAGTCCACAGTAAATCTTCAGGTGCCCTGAGGCTTTACAGCCACCTCCTGCAGAGCTGGAATAGCTGCTAGCAATGGACACTCATGCTGAATATTTTGTTGATGGAAGAGACAAATCCTCTTTATTTTTTCAGCTTGCCAATACACTCTCTTTTCTTGTATACTACAAGTCCAGAGGTTTACCTGAGCTGGCACTTTGAGGAAGAAACCAAGCACTTCTTGGCAGCTCAAAGCACAGTGGCAAACCATAATCTTAATTTGCTAGTACTGTGCTGTTTTAGGGAGTTGCCCTTATGAAACTGTCATCTGGAGAGGAGAAGAAGTAGCCAGCCCCTAGTGTCCTGCAATTCCTGTGCTTATGGTCTCTGCCTGCATTTCGTCCTCAATGTGTGTGTAGCAGTCAGACCCTCTGTATGTTGGAGAGCCAGGCAAATCCTAGTGGCCAATTTAACATGCAGCTCATGTGCCTTTAAATAGCAGCGAGAGCCGAGCCAAGCCATCCACTGCAGCAATTTCTGGACATATGTGCAGAGCCCCCCTCCTCCCCTGAGCCCTCCCAGCCCGGGGCTGCGAGCGCACATGAGCAGCGCGGAGGGGCCGGGATTGGTGCTGCTGCCTGTCACTTCACAGTCACCCCACTGACGTCTCCTCCACGCTGTTGGCTTGATCCCGTTTCCAGCCAATGTAATTATAACATGGAGAAGCAACAACAGTTAACAATTTAGGTTAAATGTAATTTAATGCCCCGAGATTGCTGCACTTAGATGAGATTTTGCTTCACTCGAACCATGCAGAGAATGTGAAGTGCCTGCATGCTTCTGCTAAAGTAATTCTGGACAAAGGAAAGATTGACACTGCCTTCTTCAGACTCTATTAAATGCTTGAGCGACTTTGGCATGAGTTTCTAATCTGTCGTTGCTCTTGGAATTCCACATGCGAGAATGGGACCTGTCTGAGAGCAGAGGTTCCAAATCCATCCTTCTTTGGGGGAGGGTGTCCATATATGTGGATAAATTCTCCTTAAAGAAGTAGAGCTCAAAATCCCTGACCATCTCTAAGGGTTTGCTTAGTCCCTTGAAACGTGTATGCCAATATTTCACCTGCAGCGCCATTGTACCCATAAACCCTGGAAGATAGCGTGAAATGTTGCTGTTACAAGGTCTGAAAAATAAGCACACGAGCCTAGAAACTCGAAAAGCCCATCACAGAGTGCTCTTGTGCTACTGGGATGGCTGCCAAGCAAGGCATGCAGATTGCTGTCGCTGAGCTTTTGAATGATGAGAAAATTACTGGGACTGCTCAGCAGAGCAGACGCTCCCCGGAGCACCCAGAGAGGTCAGTCAGCAGGGCTGCTGCCTCTGAGAGCCAGTTTCTAGGTGGGTTGTGCTATATCCTGATCACAGAAGTCAAATCCTGAACACACATTTTAAATAGGGGTTTCCAGCTCTATATCAATCCAAGAGAGGGCTTCCTGACCAGGGATTATAGCTTTAGAGCTCTTTTCCTTTTCTGCAGATGCAGAACAGCCATCATTCTTCCAGCCTTCCAAGCTTCCTCTGCCTGACTAGGAAGGCAAATATTTGTAAGTGAAATTGCCACCTATCCTCTAATTCCTAAGAAACTCAGCAAAAAATAGCCTCAGCAACCTTTTGTGATTTGGTGATAATGAGCCTTTTGTTAATCTTTAGTACTGAAAAAGGTTATTTTGATGAAGTTATTGATGAGCTTGACTCTGTCAGGATCTATTAACTCATACCTCTGTGCTCCTGAGCAGCTGCTTTGATGACAGCATTTGGATTTACTGGCAGAAGCTTGTTGAGCCGTTCATTCACACCACATAACAAATGGAGGAGCTTCCACATTCTGTGTCTTAGTGTCAAAAAGTCATTGCTTGTCATGGTCTCAGTGACTTCTGCGGCTGTCCAAGGGCTCAGGAGTAGGTGCATAGTGCTTGTAAAGCACTTGGCCAAAGAGAGCTCCGTTTCCAGGAGCCTGCTGCAAGGGCAGCAGCTCCCCACCATGCTCTCCAAGAGGCTTCAAGGCCCATCTTCATTTGCACCAGCTGAGATCATTGCAGTCATTTTCTTGATGATGTCCTAACAGGAATCTCAGTCCTTGCATGCGGGTTTTTAGCAAAGGGCAGATGCCAACCTAAGAAACAGCAACTGCAGCTGACAATCACTAAAAAAAAGGGTTCTGGCTATAAGTAATAAGTTATGAACTAATCTCACAAAGAAAGGCATCATTATCCTTTGACTTAATGTAAAGATCAGTTTACATGGAGTGCTTTCTAGCCTACCCAAGCTTTTTTAATTGTTTAGTTTAGCATTTACAGTCTTCCAAAAGTGTCCACAGAAACTTCTCCAGCACTGTCAATAGTTTTCATAGCTCATATGGTTTAATACCTATTAACACTGATCAGTTGGGTAGTAGTGTTATAGTATTACTAAAACCAAAATTGAACATTCAACACTTGGTGATTTACCAATGTTCATCACATTAATGGACACTTGTTTTATTCACAAATGTATAAAATTGCATAAACTATGTTGCTTGAATGGAGTTCCTGAGTCCATATTTGACATATAAAGCAGACAGGTAGTTCTGATGGTAGTTCACAAGCAAGAAGAAAATGACCTTTGAACAAGAGCCTTCTATGTGGCTCTCTGGAAGAATGAGAGTAGAAGCATTTTATACAATTGGAGCATTTCACATTTAGATCCATCTCTTTACCCTTAACTGCAGGATTTGTAGGGTAGTGACAGATTTAGTGATATGGTTGCATAGGCTGTGGAAATGGGAGCTTTTCTGGTTAGAAGTGATCACCCAGAGTCCATGGCTCAGTCATGCAACAGGAAGGAAGCATCACAGCACTGCTCCCAGCCTCTTCTCTTCAGATGAGTTTTCTGTCTAGAAGGACTTGGAATCCCTTTTCAATCACATGGGCTAGACCTAGAGACCCATGAGAGACACATTCATGGATCTAGCTGAGGATGTGATGGGACTTTCCAAAGAAAGGAAGCAGTAGTGAATCACTGCAGGCAGAAAACCACATAGGGCATAAGGGTAATTCCAACATGGACCATGGACTACTTCTATTCTACACTAAATGGACCCCCCCCCAACAAAAGACTGAACCTGGCGATGTAAGGAAGAGAAAAGATCTGGATAATCACATGGATTACATAGGGTGAACTGGAAGCTTCCAGCAGCCAGCTACAAAGACTCTCAGCAAGGATAGGAAGTGTACATCCACTCAAAGTGAGATAAAGAACGAAACTACAGCAGGGAACAGGGTCTAAAATTCATCTCAAAGGAAAGGAGGAAATCCACTATGCATAAGAAAATACCTGGACATTAATAATGCTCCTGCCCATTATGGAGCTTTGTACAATTATTCTGAGCACAAGCCACTAAGTGGAGCTGGCTGGTTTCCTTCCCAGTACTTTGTTCATTGAGGATACCTTTACACTACATAATACTAATGAACAAAAAATTAGTTGCAAGTAGTTCTCTCACACTTCAATGATTGTAGGAAAGCATTTGACACCAATGCTGTTGCAGCAAGACACCAAAAATTTATGGATTTCTTTGCAAAATTGTTTACATTTTCAAAAACCTTTCTCAGTACACAGGTAATCAAATCATTGCTTTGATGTCACTGCCAGCATAGGCTAAGGGACATCATCTCCCTGCAGTGTCTCCCTGTAGTGCTGTGTAACAAATATCTGCACAGAAACTGGAGTCCCAGGGGTGTTTGGCAGTCTTGGTTTGCTGAGGGTATCTATTCATCACCAGATGAGATACAACAAAGGACAAACAGCTTAGTCAGAACAGCAAAACAAAAAAGCCTTATAATCAACAGGTCAGAAAACAAAGGCTATGAAAATAAATATGACCTTAGGTGCTAGTGCTGTTGCAGTAGGAGTAACTGCAAGCATTGTTGTCACATTTATTTACCCAGGCAGGGTATATCACAGCCCCTGTGGTGCAGGGCTCAGATGAGCAAGGGAAAGAGTCCTGGTGACAATGCAGAGTCTCACATAAATAATGTTTTCACTAAACTCTAGATGAGGGAGAAGCAAAAGGTTCTTCAAGCATTGTTTGAAAAATTTCCAGTTGGAGATGTGTATCAGATGTTCATAATAAAAACATGGGATAAAGAACAATGGAAATTTGAGGTGTTTACAATCACCAGTAGATGACCAAAAGTAGAGAGAAGGAAGGTAGAATCTGTTGGCTGCACCCTGACCATACTGAACAACAGACTTAGTGATCTGAGGGTCAGGGGAGACAATGCTGATTTGAGGACAGCTTGCAGGGTGAGAAAGATTAGCAGATGGATAAAATTAAAAGTATTGGTCTATAATAGGATTACTTAGGGGTAACTGACATCTGTGAGGGTTGGATGCTTTGGAGCATCCTTCAGTATGCTGAAGTTTTCTTCATATAGAGACCAAGCATACAGTCTTACCCCATTGCCAAGACAATGGATATATCCACAATGACTGCTGTAGGCAGCCTGGACTTTGCTGTCATGACCAGTTTTTTCCGACTTTACACACTACAAGCCTGTAAACCTGCCAACGGTTGCTTTGAATATCTCATTTTCAACACAACCATGTGTGGTGGTGGGCTGACCTGGCTGGATGCCAGGTGCCCACCAAGCCAATCAATTACTCTCCCCCTCAGCTGAGCAGGGGGGAAAATATAATGAAAGGTTTGTGGGTTGAGATAAGGACAGGGAGAAATCAGTCACCATTTACTGTCACAGTCAAAATAGACTCAGTTTGGGAAATTATTACCAATCAAATCAGAGTAGCATGATGAGAAATAAAACCAGACTTTAAAACACCTTTCCCTCCATCCCTTCCTTCTTCCTGGGCCTAACTTCTTTCTCAATTTCTCCATGTCCTGCTCCCTCCAGCAGTGCAGGGGCAGGGGATATGGGGGTTGTAGTCATGTTCTCTCTGTTTTACTCCTTGTGCTCTTTCCCTGCTCCGGTGTGGGGTTTGTCACATGGGACAGTGAGACACAGTCCTGGTCTTTCCCATCAGCTCAGCTCCTCACGTTGTGGTCCAGCCCTGCATCCCATATGGGCTCCTCACATGGGATGCAGTCCTATAGGAACAGGCTGCTCCAGCAGTTTATGTTTCAGCAATATAAAAAAATTATTCCTCAAAAATTTCAAGGAACTCAGGTCTCTTAGTACTATAACCCAATAGAACCCAACAAACAAGAAAGCTTTTTTTTAACTCATCAAATGTTTACATTGAATGATGTTAAAAGAGTGTTCATCATACAGGAATACACTCATAGGACAGTAATAGGGATACAGTCATAGGACAGGAATAATTATACCAAGAAGTTTTGCAAGTTCCAGCATGGCTGTTTACATACCTATTTTTAAAAACAAATACCTACTGAAGGTGTGTGCATGCTGAGGTATTTATTCATTCATCTCCTAAGGAGTATTAATGTTGGCTTTTCCATAGGTACATTGAAGACCACAGGCAATTTTTGGGGAACACTTTACTCAAATTTCATCCACAACTCAAAAGATACATACATAAAGATTAGTCAAAAGGAAGGAAGAAGGATTAGATGGATTCAGGGAGATAGAGGAAAGAAATTTTCTCTTGTTCTATCTTGAATCAAAAAGGGTATCCTTCACTGAAAGTTTTTAACAGCAGTGGAGAAAAAGTGTATCTCCGGCAAATAACAAAGACAAATTAATTGCCTTAGTATCCAAGTTTGGCTGGCCAATTTTTATCCCTCACATAAAATTTAGAATTATTTGGGATTCTTTTCTCTTTCTGACCACTTTTGATTCTGAGAACTTAATGTCCCCAACAGGAGATAGAGCAAGAGCAGGCTGCTGCCACCTCACCCAGGGTTTTGTTGTCAGTGGCTCACCCCAAAGGCAGTGCTGAGGGGGCTTGGGGGCAATTCTTTTCAGAGGAAAACCAGTTTGTTTTAAGCCAGATGAGCCCCCAGAGCCAATTTATTGCCTGGCCACGTAAAATATGTGTGTTGGCAAAAGGGAGGACAGGTGGCATGTGTGCAGGAGCTGGGGGAAGCAGGACTTATGAGAAATAAAACTATGTCCAGGATGTGAACCTTCTCATGGATGTGACCATGAAACACGAGTCCAAGTTGTTGTTAAGGCAATGGAGTCACTGTAATTAAAGTTTGTGTTTTCATTGCAGATCTGGTTTGTCACTGGACTTCAGCACACATTATACAATTATTTGTCCTGTTAAACTCGGTTTCAGAGGTGAATCATGGGTCTGGGCCAAAGGGCAATGTACCAAATTTTGTCAGCTTGAGTTCAGTGTGTATTTGCACTTCACCTTTCAGATATCTATTTCTTGCACTTCCCCAAGAGGAAACATTGTTATTTATGTCCCCTCCTACAGTATTTTGGGTCTCTTCTGTTCGCTTTGACCTGTGAAAGCAGCCAAGTTTGATGATAGAAGAACTTGCCCAGGAGGGATACTCTGGTCATGAGGCTCTGATGGATGTGGCCCCTTAGGTTAACACCTTCCTTTTCCCTTCACCACTTGTCTGGAAACCTATTGGGATGGGCTGGCCTACAATAGAGTAGCTATTCTGTTTCTTCAACTGGTGTCCTTATTGCAATCACACAGAATTCAGCAACAGCTTTGTGCACTTCCTTTTGGACTACAGCCTCATCCTCATTTACTTTTAGAGACTTCTGCATTGCAATTTGCATATATAATGCACAGTTAATTACTGTTTAAATTAAGCACACGAAAATCAAGATGCAATGATCTGTATTATCAAATCAGGTATAAGATTAACAGCTATTATAAAATAAATGGAATATATAGATAACTTACAATTTCAGTGGCTCATTTATAGAGCCATTAATTCTCTGGGATGCAGAGAACATACAAATGGAGAACAAGTTGCTCATACTAAAAATTCAGTCTCATCCTTTGTCTCCTTTTCCATCAGGCTGCTGCCTAAGCACACCAGAAATTTCCCATGGTTTATGAAAATCTGGTATTTTACACCTTAAATTTTGTCATTTCTTTTGCTTACCTAAATACAATTTTTAGTAACAATCTTTGCTAGGAAAAAAAAAGGACAGATCAATCAAAAATTTTAGTTTTATTAACAATTTATATATTGATATAGTGTCTCTCTTTTCTATCCCTGAAGCAAAATAACAGCAAAATTAGTAAGATTGTTGTCATACCCCATCCCCAGCAGGACTGCAGAATTCTGTGGTCAGCCCTTTTACATAAATACTGCTCAGGCTGCTGCTCAGACCACTCTCTGGGGAAGAAGGGTTTAGGCCCACATGAAGAAATGGAGATTATCTACTGGAGAGAAATGGACAGTATTATCTACTGCCTAGATAATACTAATCATAGAGTGTTGCATGAATTGTGGCTATCTTCTCTTCAGTAAAGAGCCAAAACTACTTGGTGCACTTTTCTATATATACAAATAGTTTGTGAATAACTAAAACAAGATTTAGGGGCAAATTTGCTATCTGCAGTAAAAAAAGAAAAATTGCAATTTACAAGCTGCAGCTGTAAGTGTCTTGTGTTTTGTATGCCATGCTCAGTGATGCATCTGAGAGGAAGTGAAGATGTTTTCTAAGAACAAAGTTAATTATTCAGTAGCAGTTCTTAAAGTGATCAAAAAGAAAGGCGTAAGAGACTTTGGAGTTTTTTAATACAAAAGAGCTGTTCTTTGAGGTACTGATCAAAGTAAAAAGAAAAACAAATTAATTAGGGATTGGTTTTGATACTATGCATAGGCTTTTGCTGAGACAGAAGGGAATATTTTCCCAAGCAACAGCAGTGCCCGCCAAGACAAATTATTTTATTAAAAACAACCTCCACATTGCTTGTTTTAGTATTCAGTATGTTTTACTTTAGGAAAATCCCTAAGTGAATTACCAATTTTTTATCTTTGGGAAGATAAAAATCAAGAATTATCTGAGTGGTTCCGTTATTTAAATGAAATAAATGTAGCTGTAAGAGTGAAGAAAAAAAAAACACAAAGAAATACAAAAAAAAAGGAAAGACAAAAGCAGGAAGTAAGGAAAGGTTTTTAGTAGTATTAATATTATGTATTTGCTTGGTGTCCATGCTGAAGAGCACAAGCCATGAAGCAATATCCCATTTTATGAGGCACAGTGCAATCACAAAAGAGAAGAACAGGGTGTGCTCCAAGTAGTTTACTGTTTAAATATAGCACTGCAGACAGCAGGCAAGTATTGAGTCGTGGAGGAGGACAAGGACAAGCAGCCCTGCACTCCTAATGCCTGATGTGCCTGGACCAAAGCAAACTCCAGAGAGACTCATGCAAGGGTGTTGGGGAGCTCCCCTCGGCAGTGCTGGCCATGGGCTCACACTCAGAAGATTTTCCTGGAAGGTAACAAAAGGATGGTGAATGGTGGATGGCGGGTGGTGGATGGTGGATGGTGGGTGGTGGGTGGTGGATGGTGGGTGGTGGGTGGTGGATGGTGGGTGGTGAACATCTTTCAGGCCAGAAGAGAGATGATAAGAAGCGCTGGTTTTGAGGAAGGGCTTGTGAGTGAAGATAAGGTTTATGAAACAGGAAAGAAAGGGTGAATGGAGATGTCCTAGAAGGAGCTGTGAGAGCTGGAAACTATTTCTTTGCTCCTGGGCAATGAATGGAGGGCTCTCCCAGGTCAGATATTACTTCCTTAGGTGAATGAATACTCATTTTCTTGGGGGGATCAAACAACAAGCTTGACATGAAGTTGAAAGCTTATTGAAAGAAAGCAAACAGCACAAGAACAGCTGTAGGTTTTGCTTTCTTGCCAACATATTTGGTGTCCTTCATTCAGGGTAAAACCTGACATTTCCAATTACCATTCTGTGTATGAACTCATTACACACACAAAGATAAAAACAAAACCAAAATACGGGGCTAACACTGTGCATCTCTATTTTCCATCCAAACAGAAAGTGTTTCCAGGATGAGCTGGCCTCTGGGGCGGGGTGGGGTGGCCCCCATTTGGGATCTCCCTCATACCCCACACTGCTCACAGGTCCAGGAACCAGCTCACATGCAAGGCCAGTAGGTTTTCCTTAGGGACTGCTAAAATGAGCACCTTGAAGCTGAAGGCAGGATCTGGCCTGCAGGCTACCTGTTGGAACTGATTTAGAAGTTCTATGTGTGGTGTCTTTCCTCATTAGATCCAAAAGATATTAAGCAAAATTATCTTTACACTTGTTACATTTATGGAAATGCATAGGGTGAAAATTTAGGTAATGTGTCCATGTCCACATGGGAATTGCTGGAAAAGCTGATAAACAGCTCAGTGCTCCCTTGCACCCAGTCCCACCTCTAGAAAATGTCCAGAGCTGGTGACCACTTCCAAGAGCTGGAATTGGCTGAGCAGCTCTGCCCTGTCTTGCCTTCAAGTTAGATTTGGATCAACATGGTTATGCCAAAAGAAATTGGTGTCTTTGAAGGCATCCTTTGAAAGGAACATGAAGCAGGTGCCTTGTACATAAAAAAGGTCTAATTAATGAAACCATTCAACTGTTTATGTCTGCTTATTTCCCTTCAGCTGTGATGGAAAGAAGACCTCAGCTGGTAACTGTTAAGAGTCCAAGAGAAGATCAAAGGAGTAGAGGAAAGGTATAACCCCAGGATGGGTCTTCCTACTGCCTGTGCTGACACTACTCGTGGTTATGTTTGGCTTTGGCTGGTGCAGTACTGTCTCCTCTCCCTGTGAGATCTGAGGCAATCTGCTCCTTTGCAGTTCAGCTGGGACAGCCATCCTATGTCCCACCTTGTCAGCTCCCTCTGCATCTGCTGAGGTCTGGAAAAGAAGCATCTGCAGGGCATTGGAATCTCCCTGCCCCAAATCACAAGTAAGTCAACAAAAGTTAACAATCAGAAGTGATCAATCCTCCACTTCTTTAACAGAAAAGGGGTTGCTGCATCTTTCCAGTGCTGTTATGCACGAAGACATCAGTTCTCTGGTTAAATTGAGCCCAGGGAAGCAGGCAGGCAGGAAGGAAGGCAGGAAGGAAGGAAGGAAAGAACAGGATGCAAGTGTGTTTACAGCTGCCAGGTGGGCTGACTTTGGCTTACATTCATTTTGAGTTAATTTTAGTTGCACATGCATTGCTGGGACAGGGATGTTCCTAAAACAACTTCACTAAGTATAAGAAGAAGCCCAAAAGGTGAGACACATCAGAACCCAATGTCTTCTGCTATGTGAGTTCCCTCTCAGCCTCTCCCTCTGTCCCCAACCCTCTAAACCCACAACAAAAGTCATTTCTGAGGCTCCTCTGCCAGTACTGCAATTCTTCCATTGACAAGGTGGCCCTGGTTTATGGCTCTGTGTTCATGTTTCTTTACACACTGTTCATATGGCATTAAAAACCTGGATTTATCATGCACTGATAAGCAAAGCTTGAGCCAATGTTACATGGCTTTGCAAGGGTTCCTTAGGGCGAGAGAGATAGACGAGAATCTTGGCTTCATGATCAGAAGGCTGGATTTATTAATTATGATATATATGATACATTAAGACTATACTAATAGGAATAGAGAGAAAAGTTTAGAAGCTGCTATGCTAAGAATAGAATAGGAATAGAATAAACAAGAGAGCTCTCTCTGATTCTGTCCCAGAGAAAACTCAGTCTCTGATTGGCCCTTAATTGTAAACATGGAACATGGGCCAATCACCGCTGCACCTGTTACATTCCACAGCAGCAGATGCAAACCAGTGTTTGCATTCTTCTTCTGGGGCCTCAGCTTCCCAGAAGGGGAAAAATCCTAAAAGAAAGGATTTTTATGAAAGGATGTCAGTGACAAGCCAGGAGCTTCCCTTGGCTCTAGCACCCCTCTGGGTCTGATGCCTGCAGTGAGGCTACAATCTGCATTGCTTTTAAGGTTATCAGAAAATCTTAGGGCTTTCTTCTGCTGTGATTCTTTTAAAGGTTGACTACATTTCCAAGTTTCAGTTGTACAAAAGCCACCCCCCAAGCCAAGGCTGTTGTGAGGAGGTAACATACCTTGTGGAGGCTTAAAGGAAAGTCTAAAGCAACATATCCAAGAGCTAATTAAAGGGGACATTGGCCATTAATGAGATTGCTGTCAAAACAGAAGTACATTTACCTGTTTAAATTGTCTCATTATAAATTATTATGTATGCATTTACATAGGAATATTTTTTTCTTAAGAAGACAATCTGCCTTTGAGCAAACAGATGAAATTGTTTTCTATGAGTAATCATAAATCACCCTTCCACCATCCTTCTTTCTTGTATTACAGAGATCCTGCCTCTGTTCTCTTTGTTATTAATAGATTTTTGCTGACTACTCCCAGTGTCACAGAAATCATAGAGATATAAAATCAACTGTAAATTACAAAGTCTCTCCATCGGCCATAAATGGACAATAATCTATTCATAGTGACATCTGTGTAAAGTGGCTTTCAGGAGATTTTTTTTCAGATTCCTCATAATATTTACACATTGGGTGCAGACAAGTATTAAACAGACCTCTCTTCAGCAGCAAGAGCACGCCCTGCTCTAAGCCAGTGCCAGCTGAGTCCCACTGCGGGCAGGCTCGGCGTCAGCCAGGGCAGCAGGAGAGGTGAGCTGAGCTCCACTGATCTGAGATGGTGATGGGAGCCAGGGAGCTCAAACCTTCATACCAACAAATGGAATCACTGCCCAAGAGCTTGTCCCTCTCCAGCCTCTCTGGGTTTGCAGCTGGGATAAGGAGAGCCTGCAGTAGCCTCAGCAAATGGTGGGAAAACTTTNGCTCGGCGTCAGCCAGGGCAGCAGGAGAGGTGAGCTGAGCTCCACTGATCTGAGATGGTCATGGGAGCCAGGGAGCTCAAACCTTCATACCAACAAATGGAATCACTGGCCAAGAGCTTGTCCCTCTCCAGCCTCTCTGGGTTTGCAGCTGGGATAAGGAGAGCCTGCAGTAGCCTCAGCAAATGGTGGGAAAACTTCACTGGGCACATGCACTTTACCCAGGCCAGAGAGGAACAGCAAAAACCAAGGCTTCACACATAGTGAGGTGCTTGGCAGGTCTACAGACTCCTGCCCAAAGCAACCCATGGAATGCACCATGCTTGAAGAGCAATAGCTGTGTTGGGGAATATGGCTGGGTCTTGGAAGGGTGGTGCAAGATCCCTGGTGCTGGCCAGAGGGACTCCTCAGCCATCAGGGCTGCTGGCGTTCTCTGTGGGGATTGGAGCCCAGCACCTCTGTGCTGCTGGGAGCCAACAGCCATGGAGAGGAATGAACCCTGTTTCCCTGCTGAGCAAACTGCCTGTGCAAAGGCTTTCACAGTCTCAGTGCAGAGAGGAAGGCATGGCACAGAGCATGATCAGGATCTCCCATAATTTCTTCTTTTCTGAGGACCACATTTATAGTCAAGCATGTGTGTGTTCTGCCCCAAAAGCACCATGAGCTCAGCAAATCATAGACTAATAGAAGCCTTTAGGCTGGAAAAGATCTCTAAGATCATTGAGTCCAATCGCTAAGTCCACAACTAACCCATGTCTGTAAGTGCTATATCTACATGTCTTTAAATAGCTCCAGCAATGGTGAGTCAACCACTTTTCTGGGCAGACAGAGCTTGACAGCCCTTTCGGTGAAGAAACTTTTCCTAATATCCAATCTAAACCTCTCAGCACAACTTGAGGCAATATCCTCTCATCTTGTCACTTGTTACTTGGGAGAGGAGACCAACACCTACCTTGCTACCACTTCCTTTCTGGTAGTTGTAGAGAGTGATAATGTTTGCCCTGAGCCTCCTTTTCTCCAGGCTGAACATTCCCAGCTCCCTGAGCCACTTCTCATCAGACCTGTGCTTTAGAACAAATGAACCAGTCCTTGCTGGTAAGAGTTTCTCAGAGGGAGACGCCAATCCCCACCAACCAAGTGCTCCCTTAGGCAGTTCTATCTCCTCCAAACATTGCTACCTGCACACTCCAGTCACCTTCCAGCACCCACTGGACTCAGTGTGAAAGCTGTGTCTCTCCTGTGCCTCTCTCATGGTGGCTCTCTCTTATGTTTCACCATCTCAAACAATTATGCTTCCTTAAAAAAGTTCAACTCATCTAAAACAAATATCACGTGTTGCCCTGGTCTTCAAACTTTACTCCAGTCTCAGGCCACAAAGCCATTCACCTTCTCTCTTTATGCCCCAGCAACTCTGCTGTGACCACCTTTGGCCACCAGCAGGGAGGGCAGATAACCCCACAACAGCACCCTGCAGTGTCTGCTTGTGAAACGTGGAGGAATTTAATTCCCAACCACAACCTGCCCTGGGCAGCCAGCGGGTGTGAACCTGCCATGGCCCTCCAGAGAGGAGAACAGCCCAGGGAGGTGACCCACGCCAGTCCCAGCTGGTGACACTTTGTGCCTTGTACAAAGAGTGACGGACAGAGGAGTCATCAGCCCAGCCCTTGGGGAGTCATCAGAGAGAGGTGGAGCCAAATTCCTGTCGGCAGGAGTGAAATACAGCTCCTTGGAGTCTGGTCTGTGCTCTCCCATGGGGACAGTGAGGCTGCAGCTTCTGCAGTAGCAGCAGCAGAAAAAATTTGCCACTTTGTTCCTTGGGCATTTCTCATGAAGACCTGAAATTAGTTATTTTTCTTCATGTCAGACGCACAGAATTTTATTTCTGCTCTTATTCGTTCACCACCAAAAGGGAAATAAAATAAAATAAAATAAAATAAAATAAAATAAAATAAAATAAAATAAAATAGGTAATGGGAAAAGATAAGCTTTGTTTGGGACCACATTGCTTAGGTTTTTTAGGGATTTTTTAAAATTTTGGCTAGTGACCCATAAATCAATTTTTCCTATAGGTTCTATATGTTCCTGAGGGCTATGCATCAGCACCCACCCACCACCTGGATAATGAGATCAACTGCCTAATTTAATCAAATTGACAGAAACATGTTCAGACATAATGGGAAGAGGCTTTGTGTGAGGATGCATTCCCAAACCTCTTTCCTGCTTTGTTGCCACTGCAATCCACTGCTCCAGTTGTAATTCTGTAGCTCATGTCCCCACACCCGCCTTGTGCTTCCTCTCAGCGTCTCACTAACCATTTTTCCTGTGTTTCTTTCCTTCTCCCTGCGAGCCCAGGAGGCTTTACCAGCCTGCCCAGCTCCACCTCCTTTTCTGCGTGCTGCTTGCTCTCCCTCCTCCCCCTCATCTCCAGGCTTCTCAAAACTCAAGGCTTCTGCTTCCAGTATTTTGATTTCCTTTTCTTCCTCTTACCAGCTTCTCTCTCCATTGGGCATTAAAGGCTCCACCTCTTTCTTAACAGCAAGAGTTGCTCTTTAATTTTTCTCTACTTTTCCTTCACCTTCAACAGCCAAGTGTATCTTTTGCTCAGTGAGATTTTCTTCCTGTTTTATTCCTTTGTCTTCTTCTTATCTTTGGTGGAGGTGCTACCCTGCTTCCCTTTTATATCTGCTTATTTACATTCTTTTCTCCAGTTAAAATGATTACATTTGAACCAACAACTGTGAGTGACCAGTCAGATCCACATATTTTCCTTGCTCTCTTCTCCTGCAAGGGCCATTGATTTCTCAAAAATTAATTAATATTTTCCTCCTTCCCTTTTTCTTCATGTCTATTAAAATTTCTCTAAAATATTTGTCAAAGCCACTTTCAACCAGGATTTTATTTCTGGCTCCTCCACTGTATTCTCTGTGCTCAGACAAAGGCCATTCCATGATTGCAGTAATACTCCTGTAAATTCCTGATAATTATCCTGTTTACTCATCCTTGCTGCTCAGGCTGTGTTTCCTTCTCATTCAGAATAATTGTACATCTTCCTCCCCAACTGCTCATCTCCCATCTTTGACCACAGCTCTCCCCAGTCAAAATCCTGCCCTGGATTTGCCTTTAATGTCATGATCATAGCTGCTCTCCCCGTGCGCAGAGCAGCTCCCACTGCTCTGTGTGCTGCAGCCGCCTGCCAAAGCGCTCAGCCCTGGCACAGAGCTGTGCTCAGGGCTCCAAGGATCCCTTTTTGGTACTACAATGCATTTGTAGACAGTCTAGAATAAACACAGGGAAAACTGTGTTTATATTTTCAGAGAAGGATGTACAGTTAAATCTCTGTTTTATCATACCACCTTCTCTTCCATATGTAAATTCAGATAAATGCAGTTTATGGGTTCTTAATTAACACTGAGGTTGATATTTTTTGTAGTTTTCTCTTAAGGAATTCAGCTGGAAGATAAATCTTCAGATATCAGAGAGGGAGTGTTAGTTTATGTCTCACATCCTTTTATAAACATGGGTTTCACACTGCTTCCTGCAGCTCTCCCAAAGAAGGATACAATACACAGGCTCTGTAACACCAGCAGCCTTAAAGGAGAGCGTGGTTGTTTTTAACCTGGGATAGCAGAGTCAGTCATGCTGCACAGGAGGCAGGGCATGGGCAGCAGGACCTCCACTGCTTCAGGGAGGGCTCCTTCCCAGTCTGTGGAGGTGCTCTGGCCTTGTCCTGCATCCTTGGGGACCACAGGCTGAGGTGCAAAGGAAGAGCTGGTCTTGTACAGCCACAGAACCCAGACCCTTCAGGGAGAGTGAGTTGGCACAATTCACAGCCCAGGCTCCCCAAGGGCTCTGGGGAAAGACGGGGAGAAAACCTCCTTAGCTGCCATTCGTCTTGTGAAGAGAATGCAGGAGAAACTGGGAATTATATATAGAAATTAATTTCTAACCTGGAAATACCAAAGCAGAGAGAATTTTTTTTATCTTCTATAAGTAGCAGATACACCCAGATACAACAATGTTTCAAGAAGCTAGCCGCCACCTCTGAAAGCCTTGGAAATACTAGTAGTAATTAAAAATGTATTTTAACTATGTCTGAAATTTATAGCTGAATAGCTTCTGAAATGTGGAATGAACAATAAATGCAGGTTTCCCTGCAGGGAAAAGGTCTCTTCATCAAGGGATGATGGGCACATTTGATGTTTCAGCTTCCTTCTTTTAAAATGCCCAGTTGGGAAATTTGACCAGATTGCTTTGTAAAACCAAAACAGTTCATCCACTTCAGGTAAAATTAATCCAAACACTTACTTGAGTATGAGAATAAAATCTAATTTGGAACAAATATATCTCTCTAACCTTTACAGCAATTATAAAGAATGAAAATAGGTGGTAATTAATCTTAATAGTTTAGCGTGCAAAACCAGAATCATTAGGTATCAGAATTTTAAAATATGCATTTTGAAAGCTTATGCATGGGCTTACAGAAGTACCCACTATCCTTGAGACATTGATTATCCCCTCCTCCCTCTCTGAGGGCTGCCTGAATACTCTGTGTGCCCCACACCCACTTAACCAGGGTGCCAGTGCCTTTATCTCAGCTGGAGCCATGTATCAGTGCTCCTCCAGAGACCTCTTACAAGGGTCCCTGGAGGAGCACTGAGGTCTTGAGAACTCCCGTAATTCTCAATTTCCCAGCCTCTCTTTGTGCTATTTTACTACCACTTCAGCATAGAAAATGAAGCCTGCTGACATCCTCTGTGAAGGAAACACGCTGCTGATCAACACACCAAGACAAGAGCTACACAGGTGCTTAAGGCAGCCTCTTGGGGTTTAAGTTATGCTGTATTGCAGGTAAAAAAAAAAAAAGCTAAAATAATCAAAAAATCATGCAAATCTAATCTCATGTGAAATGCAAACCAGTCTTAGATTTAAATTAGGAGGAGACATCCCACTCCCCTACAATAGATCTTGCATTTGAAAGTACTGCTGGAACACCTGCCTTGTGGCGCAGTAAGCACCAGAGCCCACAAGACATTGCTGTCACCCAGCAGCAAAAACAGCAAACATACACACTGGAGCTGTAAAACCAAAAGCCACAGCCCTAATGAGGCAGAGGAAGTGAGCACAAAGAAAAGAGGCATCACCAGCATCCCAGACCCCTGCAATGCTGAACAATGCTGTCTTTGTTATCACTCGCTGTTTCATCCCTCCTTCCACTGAATTCAGAGGGATTTTCAGTAGGAGAAGAACAGAGTTCTGTGCAGCTTAGAATCAGAATCATCCTCCTTCTTGCCCAGAGACCACTGCTGTGCTGTGGTTAAGATAACAATCAGAACTTGAAGACAATGAAATACTTGCAAGACGTGCTCAAATCTAGCTTTTGGCTCTAGAAGCAGAATTTGCTTAGAATCTTGTCTCTAGAATCTACCAATTGCTTATGCAGGATAAGCACAATACAGGTGGAGGAAAAAAAAAAAAAAACCAACAAAAAACCCCCAAAACACATATCCTGAAAATCTTGTGCTTGATTTAAAACATATAAAAACTAGAATAGTCTTTTAAGAGGTTGGAATTTACATGCTCCATGGTTCTAAGGGTTAGGCATGCACTTTCCCCCTTCCCTCTTTTAATGAAAATTGAGTCTCATATAATGATAGAGCTCTTGGTGCTACAATGTGAAAAAAATATTTTGAGGTGCAAGGTGGTATTATTGGAAGTAGCAACATGACAATCATCCACACAGACCTGCTCACTGAAGTTGCTGTGTGATTCTCTGAAAATGCTCAACACCATGATTTCCTTGGATAACCAGAGCTCCTTGTGAGACTTTAAGGAATGCCTTCCCTCTCTCACCAATCCCTTGCCACAATTTGGAGTTTGTCAGGATATAACAATTTGACTTTTGAGTTTTTGTGCTGAGCTAATAATAAAAAAATAACCCTCTATTTTTACTAAAATGAGTAAGAATTTTTCCTGGAATGAAATGCAGGCCCTATTTCCAAGAAAAGCACTCTTCTCCAGTTAGAGGAAACAACTGATAGGGACTTGCTCCAAGAAGTCTTATCCTTTGCACATCCAATGAAAGGATAAAATACTGAAAATGCTTCATTTTAGAGCGAACTTTGTTTGAAGTATTTGTTGCCAAGAATACTCAGACTGAGTGCATCCCTTTTATTGTTCTTGGCACAAAGGGTACTTCCAATTCTATTGCTATTGTTATTTGAGCAGTCTGAAACAAGACATAAAGTAATACCAAGTCTATCTCTATGTTAATTCTCCTCAGCAAGGCTGTTGCCATAGCAAGGTTATACTTGGATTTCAGTGGGCACACAAGTTGAAACCTACTGGCTTTTGAAGTCAGCTCAGCATATTTACAAGTCTTGTGTCTGCCTTCTGGATTCCTTGCAAACTTCAGGAATTTCACAATCTCATTTTTCTGTATAATCTGTGCTTTTCTGATTGTATAAGAAAATACAATATTAATTCACTATTTACTTTCTAATTGAGAAAAAAAAGGTGAAGATTACAATGTCTAACATCTTGTCTAATGTGTAAAAAAAATCAAAAACCTGATTTTTTTTACCCATTTGTACCATGAATTTCTTAAAACGGTATGTTATTTTCAGAGACCAGGTACACCATGACTTGTAATTAAGATATTTGATTAAAGAGGTGTTACAGTCACCACAAATCAAATCTGTCTTTATACACACACACATATCTCTATAGCTATTCATCACCAACTGTTTGAGTCAAAACATTTCACACATTACAAGGATTCTACAATGCATTTTGTTTGTGCGCTGGTATGTGAAGTATATATTTACGTTTTTTAGGCTTTCATTATGTGAAAAATTGCTACTTTTTCAACTTAAAAAATTTCCAGTGAGGGCTTTTATCCAAATTGTAATGTTTTATAATTAAAAGCTGAAAAGATCAAAATAGCAAATGGAAGAATATAAATGGTTAGATTTTAGATGATTGTATACTTGAAAAACAAAATCTTGACAAGCTTCTGAAATACTTTTAGGCAATGTGGACTATTAGTGTTTCAACTATAGCCGACTTTAAAATCTTAATAAAAAAAAAAATACCAAAAGGTTTTGGGGTTTGTACTCCCTAGTTTATAAATCAAGAAATTAATTCTTGTTCAACTTTGTGTCCAAGCCTCCCACTTCACAATGATTCATTTTCTCTGAAGTTAAGAAAACAGAAGAATTCTCTCACAAACAAAACCAAACATAAATTCTGAAGATAAATCCTATTTGTTTGGAACTTAAGTCTGCAGAGAAAGAACACTATCAATTAGAGGTGAGTAGGAGAGCAATGGCTAGTCCCTTCCTGTCCAAGATTTATGGAGGATATAAACATGGACATGCCATAAATTAAACAAGGTGAGTTTTCACTCCCAGTTTCTGTAAATTTTTTCTTTTAGATTGGAAACCCTTCTCTCATCTTGCTAAGGGATTCCTGAAATGCAGATCACACCACTGTCTGAGTGCCAAATACAATACTGTCTCATAGGATTATCATCACTGGAGCCAGCCTTTCACCACCCTGAGCACTGGCACATACTGTACTCTTGTGGCTGTTTCACCAGGAATTTTTTTTCTCTTGTTCCAAGTTATTGCATCTAAAACCTTACTCTTGAAAGGAACATTTGGCTTTGTCATATCTAGTAATGACTTCCCAGTAAGGCATTGCACAGCGAGGGCCAGCGACCAAGGACACCTTATCTCTGGTGCTGAGGAATTTGACCTTGAACAGAGGGAGATGATGTGCAGCAGTGGGGATCAGACTGCAGAGATGGACAAGGACTGGGAATCAAAACAGAAAAGAATTGTGTTCTTTGATACCACCATCGCATAGATCCATTGTGTCTCTATTTTGTTTCAACTGTCTGAGAAGTGTAGTCAAGTGTTGGGGTGACAAATTATGGGGAAGTTCTGCTGTAGTCATGAACCTTCCTCACCCCCTCCCTGCCGCACCCTCAAACCTCAGAGCTTGTGCAGTGACCACAGTGGCTTCCCCATGTTTAGCTCAGAGATACAACGAGCACTCAATCAGGTGAACATCTCAAGCCTCTCTCCTGAGCCACTGCCACCCCTGGGTGTCACACTGTCATTTGTGGGCACACAGAAGGCAACGCCTCTCACTGAGAGCCCCTAAATTCATTGCAAGTGTGGAAAAGGAAAAGGCACATACAGCACAACACAAGCATGCAGGAAACTGGGTAACTACAGACTGATAACCAATGACGATGCAAGAGCAATGAATCATTCAGTGATACATCTTCTGAAGAACACTCTTTGGGAGTGTGGCAACACCCAGAAAACCTCCTGAACAAATACCAGTGCCACCTCAGCTGAAAGGAGTCTGGCAACTGAAAAACTCAAGAGACATAGGGACACAAGTGTCAAATCTTGTGGAAACAGACCCACAGGCTACGTTTGATTTTCTCTTTCAGAATCTTTGGAAAGACAGCTCACCAAAACTGCAGTTGCACAGAATTAAATTGAAAACACCAAGATTTGTGTATGGTACTGGACAAGATTTTAGAAAAAAAGGAATAGGATGTGGGGTATACTGTCTGAATTGCATTATGCATCCTACCACAATTGTCCAGATGCAGAGCAGATTAGAGGAAAATATATATCCCAACATCTGTTACTAAAATCCCAGACAATGTAATAGCCTGGAAAAAAGTCTGGGATAGGAGGAAAGCTGTTTTTCTGGGAATGCTTTGTCACCACAGTATAAACATGTTGGTTTTGGGTAATATGCAAGGGAATAGATTTAAGGTGAACCCAAAGGGGAATGGAATTGGCAGTTTAAACCAGGAGGGGTTTTGGAGTGGCCACCATCACATCACCATCTGTGGAGCACACAGGGGTGCAGAGTGACAACCCAATAGTCCAACCTTAATGCAGATTCTGAGGGCTTGCTCTGCACAAGGAAAGCAGAGCAATGACTGAACTGGAGCCTCTAGCTAAGAAAGGATCCCAAGTGAGAGATACCAAGTCACTAAAAATGTCCCTTGTTGTTAAGGGATTGGGATTTAAAGCCACATCTACTGACTAATTTTGCTTCCAATTTTACCGCTTGATGCCATGACNAATTGGCAGTTTAAACCAGGAGGGGTTTTGGAGTGGCCACCATCACATCACCATCTGTGGAGCACACAGGGGTGCAGAGTGACAACCCAATAGTCCAACCTTAATGCAGATTCTGAGGGCTTGCTCTGCACAAGGAAAGCAGAGCAATGACTGAACTGGAGCCTCTAGCTAAGAAAGGATCCCAAGTGAGAGATACCAAGTCACTAAAAATGTCCCTTGTTGTTAAGGGTTTGCGATTTAAAGCCACGTCTACTGAATAATTTTGCTTCCAATCTTAAAGCTTCATGCCATGACTTAAGCTGTGAGGTCAGCAAAGATTCAAAACATTTAAGCCTGCTCTGTTAAGAAGCAATTTATCCTGTAAAGCTGTGCATCCATGCCATGAGGTGCATCATGTTTGCTTGTCAGCACTAGAGTGGGTGGGAGCACATTTGGTTGAGTTCAGAGGGGAAAACCCTTCAAGCATTCTGCACCCAGCACACTTCTGGATATGGGCAGACAGCAGAGGCACATGTCAAAGGAGAAAGAGCTGGGCAAACCTCTGAGCACCTCACCAGGCTGCCTCTGAGTCCTCACAGGATTTTTGTAGCAATGTTTTGCTCCTTCTGCACAAGACTGAGATGAGCAAAAGTTCAGATCCAGTGATCAAAGCTTTTATGTATGACTGCAAAATTTTGACAACTAAACTGAATATATCCACAGCTCCCACTAGCTAACTTTGTAGGTTGAAGTGGGAATTATGTCACTGCTATGTTTTTAAGTCCTGCTTTAGTTAAAGTTCTCCAGCAGTGCTCAGAAACTCAGTGTATTCCAACAGCTATCTTTAAAACTTCTGGGTTATTAGAAACTATACCTAAGCAACTGGGCTTCAGTTTTCTTGTGGGAGGTGTTATGGGAGGCAAGAACTAAAAAGTCTGTCGGAAGTCACACATGAGCATATAATCTCCTCATGACACAGCCTTCCAGCTGTTCTCACATCCCATTAGATGGTGGGTTTTGGTCTTTCTGGTCTGTGAACTATAAATGGGTCAAAACTTTCTCAAAAGATGCCCTATACCCAGTGCTTTATGGATGCAAGCCCAAGGGG
>WBNQ01011304.1:0-29752 GCA_013401375.1 Spizella passerina
CCAAACATTTTATGGCAAAAATATTACCAAGTTAAGTAGCTGATGTAATGCTCTTACTTCTCACACTGTTACAATGTATCTCAGGAGAAGTATTTTTCCAAGCAATTGCAATTTAACTGTCAGTCCTCCCCTTTTAATCCTCCTTCACCAAGGTAATTGTAATTACGGTCTCTTCTTTACCGGCTTTTCTAAGAAGCCCTGACATAACTAACTTCTCTCAAATGCATTCTTGACACATATCTTCGGTTGTCTTCTGCTGACTCACTGTCCAGCACTCTTCACTTAACTCTACAGCAGGGATTTCTTCCTTTAATACCATTTGATGATGCTGCATATTCCCATTCAGGACACTGCCACATGCTGTTTTAAGTACTTATTTACAGTCCTGAGATGGTCAGGGGCCTTCAGCAGATCTTTGATGAGTTGCCATGACCTTGCTCTGAGCAGCACAAATCCAGAACAAGGTGGTCACAATTCCCATACAACAGATGATAAAAATATAAAAATGATTCATGTTTAATTTTTTAAGATAAAATATCATTATTACACATTGATTTTGTGTTAGACTTCTAGTTTAGGTAATCCCAGTGAGAAACTCTGGGTGGAACTGACATGTAGATTGAGAATGTGAAGCTGTGGGAAGAATATTCTCACACCTGATCATTTCCTGAGGAAAGGTGAAGTGCATTTCAAGCCACGTGTGGTTCCAGCTCATGTCTAGTTCCAGCTTTGCTGTAATGTATTAGTCCTACTGCCATAACACTACCACATATCATTCTGCATGCTACCACCCCAACAGTATTATCAAAGTTTCCACTAACCCACCATCCATCTCCTCAGATCCTCACAGGATTTCTCCATTTGATTATGCAACAGAAACTCACCGAGCTCCTGAATTTCATCTATGGATAACAGCTGGGTAATGCTAACATGCACTGGGACTGGGATCTCAAGGACTCCTAAGCACACCAAATGCAAAACCACGGGATACACTAATAGTCAGCTGTCATAAACAGCATATCCTGGGTGCCTGCAGACAGGGATGCATCCCTGGGGAAACAAAGCAGGAACTGGAAAGGAGAATCAAGCTAAAAGACAGGTAATCAAATTTATATGTTTAGATGCCTAAGACTAAAAATACAGACTGTTTGCTTGGGCAACCATACTGCACCCCTACTGGACCATAGCACTTCAAACAAACAGTAAGAAGAAGGAAAAAATAATAGAAAAACATGTTTTCTTCTGTGAAAGCCATTTCCACAATATTTAATTTAAAACGAAAAAAGAATATAAGGCATTATACCAAATTCTGGGCAACACAGCTGTGTAGCCAAAGAGAGCCTCACACTCTATTCACTGATAATCCAGTCTCTATAAAAATATAAATGGGTACCTCCTCAAGAACACGAGGCCAGGGCTCAGGACTTGGTTTTCTAAAGATATATCCAAACTCACTTTATTATTTGGGGCTAGAACTCATATCTCTCCCGAGGAAAAGAGGAAGAGCATAAGAGTAAAACCTTGTGCGTATCTAAGAGAGATTTATTCAAGTACTGTTGCATCCATTTCATGTTTAACAGGGAGACACTGTTTATATGGAAACCCCTAAGACATTTTTCTTATAGGGCAGCACATGACTTTATTAGTGGGATTCTGCAGGCTGAGGCTTATACTCCACTCTAAATTTATAGCTTAAAAATTCAGCACCACATTTGAACAAGACCTCACTTCCCTTTAAGGAGGCTTCTTCCAACAAGGCTGCCTGCTTGTGTTCATCTCCTTGACACATACTATTCACCTTAATAATTTAGCATTCCCTAGAGCAGCAGTGATGCTTAGAGCAGAGGAGATGGGGTGTGTGCCCCACCCAAGCACTCTGCACACCAAGCAATGTGTCCCTGGCCTGAGGAATTTGCAACTGAAGCCCATGTTTAGAGAGTCTTGGGCACAAGCATTGCTGGCAGCTCATCAGCCACCCATCTCCACCATGAAAGAGCCTGCATGCACCATTTGAGAGATGAGATGTGCAGTGATACCCCTGCTTTTTTCTGCATCTCCTGTTTGATTTGCACACAAAGATGCAATTAAACTCATTTCTTCGAGGGTGAGACCATTCCTCTGCCTGCCTGCACTGTTCAGCTGATACACAAGCTGATGTGCACTCCAGGCATGCCAAACCACTGCTGCCTTTGTTCCACTCAGACAAGAGGATGCTTATTCCAACAGGACTGAAGTACAAACTCCAATCCACTTTAAAGCCAATTGTGGACCAGAAGCTAGCCCTTTGTTCCAAGAAAAGGTCTGCTGAAATAAAATAAATTAACGAGAAGAAAATAAAAGTAAATTAACAAATTACAGCAGTATCTGTGTAATTTACTTAAAAAAGGCATCCAAATCCAGGGAGTTAAGGATATTTGTCAGTGAAAGACATTTTCTTGCTATGGAAAGAAAACTAACCACAAAGCCAGCTTCTTTGCTATTGTATCTCATTTCATTCTTCAAGCCTTCTTCCTTGTTTTTCTTAATGTCCCATTCTTGAACAACTAGTAGATTTACCCACAATATCTGTCTGGGGCAGCCACAAGGTGCTCTATTGCCTCAATGGTGAACTGAAGCAAAAAAAATCTATTCAGTCCCAGACTACAGGGCAGATGCACTGTGAAATATCAGCTAAAACACATCAGGCTACACTGGCAACTGAGATACAAAGGTGTGGAGAAAACCTTCCACCCCACTGCCTGCAAAAGCTGCCCATTCTTTGTTTATTCCTTGTAACACCCACCTATGGTTACCTAAAAAATGGCTGTAAAGGCTGCAAACCCCCAGTGCTTGCTGATAACAGGCTGGGCAGAAATTTCCAGCTAGAGCCAAAATGAGTTCCTTCCACTGAACACGGAAAGAGGAACTGTCAGCTCAGCAGAGCTGGAACCTTACCCACAGTCACACAGTTCACACCAAGGGGCTCCAATTGCTGCACTCACCCCACAGCCTCACAGCACTGGGGGCTCAGACCCTCCCCAGACCTCCACTGGCATGGCCAAACAGGGGCAGGCTGAGCTAAGAACTGCCCTGCTCCAGGAACAGGATGCTCTTCTAGAGCAGATCTTCCCCCTGGAAACCCGTGTGGGATTTATTTCTGGCTCCATCCATTGTGTGCACTGATTCCTTTTGCAAACTGCTCCCAGCCACTTTTCCTCCTCTGTGGTTTTGGCTCCTGCATCACTTTCTAATGTTGTCCCTAAAGGGGTGCAGCTGATGTATCTAAGGAGCAGAACTGTTTTGTACCAGAACTCAACTACCTGCAGAACAATAATTTTAGAGGAATTTCTCCTTTATGTGTGATTTACACAAATACTATTACCTTAATAATTTAGCTCTAAAGGGCTCCAGGTCACCTATCAAGGAAAAGGATAGAATCACAGAACACATTTCTGTGCTTCTGCATCTAAGGTGAAATATCCCGTGTTTATACTGCATCTCTAAAATCAGGTAAACAGCTAATGCAAAGGATCCCTAGCACATAGCACTGTACTGTGACTGCCTGAATACTGAACAGATTTAACCATAGAAAGTGCAGCTGTCATTTATAAAATTAACCTTCCTACTTTTTTAGGATTTCCTGCCTTCTAACAAACTATGTGGCCATTCACATGATGAGTTCCAAAACTATCTCCAGAAATTACACATCTAGTCATAGTGGTGAAACACAAGAGATCCTAAAGAAATTATTCTTCTCAGCTGAAAACACACAGACATACAGAAACTAAAATATGCTTGTTTTAAATAGATTCTTCTAAGAATCCCCATTGGTAGTCTGATAATCTGTTACACAGTTGTAATGAATGCTAACATTTTAAGTTGGCATTTAAATCACAACATTTTAATTGGAGACAAACACTTAGAAGCAAAAAAACACCACCCCCATCCTTTCATTAGATATTAAGTTTTTGATGTCAGCAGCAAGACTCTTTTACAAGCAGGAACATCTCAGTTTTCAGGGTGACGGTCACTCATCTGAAAAAATCAGTTCCACTTGCTAAAGTATGTTAAATTGGTTTAAATTAATGCAGAGATAGGACAAACAGGAAGGACATTTTTTGTTAAATGTTTGTCCTTGTGCAATGTGCAATTGTTTTGGGTTCTGGATTACTAATATTATCACCAAACACAAAAATCACAGACACATTTTATTTTTTGTATTAAAAGCTCTCAAGGTCACATCAGTTCTCATGCAAAACTCAGAGAAATCACCATATCACTTTGGAGACAACTCATATATTCAAACTGAATTTACACGTGCCATACTAGCTGGTGGGCTGGGGTAAAAAACACATCTGATGAAAAGGACCTTTGCAGCAGATTAGCAAAGATTACCCAGCAGAGCATTTGCTTTACAGTCTTAAGGGCTGGATGAACACAAGTGATTTAGACAGAGCCAAAAGTGGTGCTTAGCTCAAAAGTATGCTTGGAGCTGGGATTAGTAAACTAAGATCTTTATTCAGTACCAGGCAAAAATTAGGCACTCAAAACCAGGATTCATAAGAACAGCATCCCACCCAACCACTGCCAGCAGAGGAGGTGGAGAATGAGGGATGATGTGACCCCCTTATTCTCACACAAGCAGATAACAACTTTGCACTGCATGAACTTGCAGTAAGGCCTTCACAAATCCTCACAGGGCACCAGTCCTTTTAAATTCCCTGCCCCTTTCATCTAAAAGCCCTGGGCCTCCTGTTACTGAGTTATCACAAGAGAACTTCAAGTCCAATCTTTGCTTTCAGAGAATCTGAATTCCACCTTTCCCCTGCCCTGTCTGCAGGGCATCCTGAGGCGGAGGCACTCCTGGAGCTGAAATCCAGGTGCTGGGGAAAGGTATGACCTGCCAAGACCGGGGGGACCTCTGGGCTGGGAGTAGATTATTTGCTAAGAGAGCCCACCTGAGGCTGTGGTTGCCATGACAAATGATCCTCTTATTAAATACCAGGCTAAATGGGCATATGAACTTGTAAACTTTAATGGCATGGAACTAATGCAAACCCTCAGGCTGCTATTAGTCATGCTTCCATTCCAAATAATTTAAAATTTAACTACTTGGTTTTGTTATTTTCTTTCAGATAGGGCATATCTGATGAAAGGTGTTCAGCTGGCTGATTAACCACCCCTTTGCTGGCATCCCTGTGAGGATCCCATTAGCACAGGAGGGGCACAGCAGCTATGTCAGCAGATATTTGTGTGCACCTGTCAGCAGGCAGTAAGGTTCCCGCTGCACCCCTGAAACACATCCTCCCACTCTTCAGCAGCAGCATGGCAGCTAATACCTCTAAATCTGAGGATTTGCGGCCACTCCAAGAAACTAAAAAGCCACTCTTGTAGCTCCTTGCATCCATGTTGACTGTCTGATTGCCGAGATCCTCCTTGGTTTTGCTCTCTGAGGTATTTTGCAGTCTGCAGGCTGATGGGCCACTGGATGCATTGTACACATGCATTTCCCATCAAATGTCAATGTCCTGCTCAGTGAATGTCACCTTGTTCCCAGCCACAGAGCAAAAAGTGTCCTCACCTACCCTCCTCCCATTGCCCATACCCCTTCTCATGCCCCTCTTATCCATTTGCTCTGGGACAGAGGCACTCCTTGTCTTCTCAATATGCTTTGATATATTCATTCTTTGTAGAATGATCTTGACCTTCTCATTTTTGTCCCAGACTTCTCTTACTAATGAAAAACATATCTGCTAAAGAGGAAAGTTTTGAGCATCCTCCTGCAGGTTTCCTATGCTTCCTTGCATGCGCAAGAACACCACTGCCTCTATTCACACAGCCCATTCTCACAGGATGACTACATTACTCCCTCTCTATCAGCAAAATTGCTAAATATCCCCTGGAAAAAAGTAATAAAAAATCAGAGCTGGCACATTGTACACTGACCTTTTCTTACAGCCCAACAGAGTGGAGCACACCCAAGCTCTGCTGCCTGTCTTGGTTCTGCCAACATTCACAGACCAGGGTGACCTGACTCACCCACGGGACTGGCCTGCCCTTCTGTTGAAAGATTTTCTCCCCCTCTGGAGAATGAGCCTTTCCCAGAGCTAGGTTCACCTTAACCTCAAGCACTCAGCCATAAGAAATGAATGTGCTGACACAGCAGCAGATCTCAGACTTGAGGTGTTAATGGTTGCCACTTACACTGGTTTCTTAGAAGACCTGTCACTTGTGAATATCACAAAGTTAGACCCTGCCCTGCTGTCATTGACAATCACCTACACCATACCAATGCCCCAGATGAGTGCAAGAAAACTTTCCTGGACCACCTCAGTCTGGAGACAACAACACCTCTGCCCCAGTGCTCTCAAACAAGGAATTCACATTTCTTGCCTTGAATAATTGTTCCTCCTTTACATCTCTAAAGGAAACAAAGCACGGCTCCTTCCCCACACCTCCTGCCACCCTCATCATCAAACCTTCTGGTTAAACTGCTAGGCCCAGACAGAATTCAAACACTGGGCTCTTAACCCAATGTGTGTAACCAGAGTGTGAAGGTACCAGCATGGGTGAGGTGAACCCTCCACAGCACCCAAGCTGCTGAGGCTGCAGCATCACACCAGCCATCCAGCAAGAGCAAAACAGCTCCCAGCTGCCTGCCCACGACCCTGCTGCTGGCTGCAACACCATCCTGACATGGGACAAACTCACCCAAACCTCCTCTTCATGCCTTGTCGAGCTGAATATTCTTTCAGTAAATAAGGGAACTCCCAATTCAGTGATATTTTCATGAGATATCCAGAGAATAAGACTCACAGAAAAGAAAGTGATTGCTAAAAAGTCTGTTAGGCAAAGGTATTTCATTTTTCAAATGACATTTTATACAAAATGAGGTAGTCTACCTTTTCCTTCATTCAAACATCTCAGAGCCCAGCCTGAAGATCATTCTACACCAATGTCAAAAACCTTTCAAAATTACATTAAAACAACACCTTAATGGGACAAATCAGCTTTTGGTTTGCTTGCAATGCAGACAGCATAGAGAAGCACTAAAATCAGAAACAGCCTTTGAATTTTGCCAGAGGACATATTTTTCACACTTTCTAAGTGAAAAATTAGGTATATTTCTAGCAAGTATTTCAGAGTGCCTTACCCATAAATTTCTGAGCGCCTGTTTAGTAAAGTAGAATGTGAATATCAGTGAAATCCAAGTTAAAAATATGTGGCTATGGAAAATATACAACATTACCATGAAGATCAACTCTAAACTTATACATTACCAAAAAGTTCAGATGTTGCTATTTCTAGATATACACACAGTTTCATACTATCTCCTCTGTGGTTTAAGATAGCTTCAAAAATATAGTTAGATAGGCTAGAAAAACTAAACAAATCCACTGGAAGAGAGAAGAATAATTTCTTTTTTTTTACTGTCTTTTATGACATCTGTTACTGGCAAATAACTTTCTATTACACTGCAGTTTTGCCTAAGACCCTGACGTGGATGACACCGATCTTTCATACACTGAGAAAGCATTAACTTCAGGGAAAAAAAAAAAGTGTAAAAGTGTCTGCTGTATTCACCAAATTTAGCAGTCCACAGGTCAGCACTCCTCTTTTCCTACAGAAAATAAAGACACTCTCATTAATTCCAAGGGGTGAAGGGTTGGTCATGAAAATCCTAAATATGTTTTACTAATAGAATTCATCTTGTTAATAAGCTGGCATGTGAAACCGTTTTTTTCCGGCTGCTGAAAGCAGCTTGTGGTTTGCTTTTATTCTTTCAAACACAATTAGCAAAGCACTCCAGCAGCTGAATAGAACCATTCATTTGAACAAATTATTCCCTGGCAGGGTTTGGGGGTTCTTTTTTCCCCCCCTCTCCCCCTTAAATCTCCTTGAAACTCTCCCCCATCCTTATGCAGTCAGAAGACACAAAAGACTGCCTGGCATTAATCTTGCCTGCCTGTGCCTGAAAAAAACAAGTGAGAAGGACATTGCTGAATAAGTTACATTTTCAGCATCATAACTACAAGACTGAATTGCTCACTTCTCCCAGCCTTATCTTAGCTGGTGTGCAATCCTAATTAAAAGGCTGACGTAAGGAATACACACAGGGAAGAGTCTGGCACGGATGTTATGGATGAGATGATAAACTTTACGAGCACAGCTACCTCCCATGAAGCTTTTGTAGTTAACTGTTGGACCTAAAAATGTTGCTCTAGAGTGCACCTTTTCTCCTTTCAGAGCACTGAAAATGTTAAATAAAACAGAGCTCCCCTTTCTAATAGGGAGTAGCATCTTGCTGATCTAATTAATCTACACAGCTCATTCTTTCATTGAGATAACTTTACTGGCAAATCAGGCTCCAGTTCCCTTCTCCCAGCGCTCATTTTCAGGGTGAAAAAGGCTGTGGGTAGGAAAAAAACCCATGCATCCACCTTGTGAACAATGCTGTCATGTAGTTAACACAGCAGAAATATTTGTTTAATTAGTTACATTTTCAGCTTTTAAATGAGAAGAAAAAACAAGCCATGGGTGGTCTGTAACCTCAGAAGAGTAAATATTCCTGGCTGTAAACTCATCTGAGCTCAGAATACTGGGTTGGACATAAAAAAAGCATTTATTGAATCCTAGGCCTGAGTCAGGAACAGAAGGTGCATTAAGAACTTCCAAACTGCACCCTACCACCAATTCATTAAGTGTTCAGCATTATTTAATAAAAATGGCTTATGCATCTACTTCAACTGAAACACTGTTTATTCATAAACATTTTTAACTACAGTATGTGTTGGGAATTATTCACACGCCCCTTTAGAGACAGTTTTAAATTCTTCCTTCAAGTAATTGCATGCAATTCCCACTGCTGTCTGCTCAACTAGGCTATAGGTCTGCAAGCAGAGCTTGCCCTGTATTTTGCAATTAAACCAAAGATGTTAGTTGGTTTATAGAGAACAGGACTCCCTGCTGTTAATGTCTTGTTAAGGCATTAACATTACAAAAGTAAGAAAACTGCCACCATTTGTTATAAAAGCATTAAAGCAGTTCTACTGCGTGCTTGAAATGCAAATTTGATTGGATTTTTGAAAATTTTCCTCCTTTTTTTCTTAACTTATCAGAGAAGTTGATCTTCAGGTAGGCACAGAATAAAATGGTCAGACTTTCTACAAAACTACAGGATGTTTCTTGAAAAAACATGAGGCACTTGAATGCTGAAATGATGGCTGAGCAAATTTATTGCTTCAGCCCACAGTTCTTTGGGTTATATTAACATAACAGTAACTGCTTTCACACTCAGACTGGTCAACAAGCAAACTAACAATATTTCCTAATGGATTCAGGGGCTGCTGCAGTGGGACACTGCAGACAGGGAACATCACCACTGCCCCATGCTGTGCAACCCAAATATTTCCAAGATGCTTTCTCAGAACCTCTCTGCCACCCTTGCTCTCAATGCTGCCTAATTAGGTGCTTAAGGAAGCTTCTTACATCACAAGAGAGATTCCTGGAGAAGTTGCTTTTTCCACATTTTCCTGCTCCCTCATAAGGCATGGGTTCTCCCACCTTCCCCATTTCCAAAACATAACACTCATGCAGAAACACTAGAAACTTCTGAGCTGGGAAAGATGTACCCAAAACACGTTTTTCTCATTTCTGTGTGATCTCACAGCTGGAGATGAAGACAGCCAACGCTCTCTGACCTTACTCCTCCAAGGGCCATATGTGTGCTGCATCTGGCAGTGGGACAGCTGCTGCTTTAGGACTTTGCCCTTTCTGTCTCCCTTATCTTTCCTTCTGTCATCTGCTTATTTTCCATTTTTATTATATTCTTTTTTGGTAGATAATAATGCCTTTAGGATTAGTGCTGGCAAGAGGCCAGGACAAAATGGCAGCACTAACGATTTTTGTTTGAGTTAGGGTCACTGTGAGATAATTTAGACCATGGGCCTGGGGCCCCATTTTCCCATGACATTGGAAAAATCCACACAGAAAAGCAGACACAGTGAATGCTTCAAATCCAAACCTCCCTAAGCATCTCCTCTTGGGACACAGCTTGCAGAAAAGAATGAGGAGTATATTTCAACACCCGTGGATATGACTTGAGATGGGCTGTACTATTGATTATCTTTCTACATAGTTTTTGTTTTCAGGAGCAGAATCCAGCAGAGCAACATTCATCTCTGTCACTTCCCACCCACTCAGCTCAAGGACTTTTCCTTCCCAATCTTCCTTTGGAGGACACAGCTTTGCCTAATGCATACCCAGGACACTTTTTTCCCATGTTGCCAAAGAAAGCACACTTAATGGGTGCCCACTACCCAGAAATTTTTGAGGGGAAGGAACTGGTCTTCAGTCTAGCTTTTTGTTTTTCCCCACTCGTTTTCATAATGCTTTTTCTTTCTTAATGCTGAAGGCTGCCCCAAAATGTTTCTCCTCTGAATAGGGCAGTAGGACAATCAGTTAAGGGAATATGATGCATGTCTTTTCCACTGTCTAGAGTGGAGAAATGTATAATTAATCATAAATGATGCAAAGCAAACCAGAAAGTTAAAGTTCACACACTGCTAATGAAGGAACACAACTACGGGTTTTTTTTGCTATACTCAACCAGAAACTAAATCTCTTAGAGACATTTTATTTTACCATTGTTAGAAGGCTGTGAAAATGCAGGTAGGGGAGGCTCTGCTGAGGTCTATTTTATTTAAGCATCCATCTAATAGCAGGATACTCTGCATTTGAAACCAAAACTCCTTCCCCCACAGCCATGACCTGTATCTCCTCTCAGAGAGCTGCAGATGCCAGAGGCCTCCACCATGGAGGCTGCCTGTGAGCCAAGGGCTGATGTTTTAGATGGCAGGATCCTGTGGTAGGTGTACACAGATAACAAGATGCTCTCTGTGTCCCATCAAGAACAGATAGGGAAGCAAGAAGAAAGCCAAATAGGAGAGGAAGAATAGGAAGAGGAGCAGGGGAAGCAGCAGCAGCAGGAGGAGGCCTATGCAGCTTGCCTGGCCCTAGCAAAGGCTCAAGGTTTTTTGTGAAGGAACACTTGGAACAAGGTGAAGGACCCTGGATCACAGCTGGAAATGGGAGACAGGGAGAGGCAGAAGGTGGTCAGGGATGAGGTGGTGGGGAGCCAGCCCCCATTGCTGGCCCAGCACAGCCAGGAGCAGTGACAGCACACACAGGAGCCATGCGGTGAGGAATGACAACAGGGGACTTCTGGCAGGGGGTGTGCAGCTGAGGGAGCGTCCCCAGCAAACACATCAGCCTGCAAAATCTCCCCCTTGCTGCCAGAGGGAAATTTGCTCTCCCCTAGATCCAGTTCTGGCTGACAGAATAAATGCCCAGAACAGGGCTTGTATCTATGCAGCCCCAATCAACACTGCCCAGGGTTTGCAGTGGGTTCCCACCTCAAAGAAGAGAAAAGCATCCTTTTGCCTGCCTCCAAACTGCCCCCAGACAGCAGCCTGAGCTCTCAGCAGTGCAAGGCTTTTCTTGTCTGGGGAGATATCACACTGCCCAGACTAACAAAAAACCACAACACTGCAGATGAATGGATGTAAAGTATTTAAAATCACATCTCTCACCAACCACAACCAAAGGCACATAGCAGGTTTTCAAAGGACATAACTTGCTAAGTGAAATCTGCAAAAGGACACCTGGAGAGAAAAGGGAGCAACAGCACAAATTAAAGTCCCATGGCCTTCTTCAGAACTCATTTAGCAGGTTCTTCAGAGCAGCACCTTGAAACTGTGAGGTGGGGTTTCTCCCACTAACCCAAAACAAAACATGCAAACAAAAAAGACTAGATTTTGAAAGTATCACAGGAATAATATAAACCACTGTTCTGACTCAAATTTAACATTTTAGGTAAAATATTTAAATGAAATACATTAAAGTTCTAAGAAGCAAAAATCTTCTAAAGGTAGCCAAATTATACAATAAACTGCAGGAAAGGTTATTCATTCTTTAACATAACATTCAAGCACAAGGTGATGAAATAAAGATGGACACAATGCTTAAAGCAAAGGGATGAGATGGAAGTGTAAGTGAAAGCTGGAAAATGAAGGGTTTGTGTTGCTTTCTTGAGTTTCAGGCTCTCATTCCCTGCAGCTAAGGACTGACCAAACTCTCTTCAAGCCTCTTTTCTTTATAAGAGTATTTGGAAAGCTGACACTGCACCATGGAGAAGGCTGACTGTCTGGGAAGTACTTGTATCAGCATGTAGAAATCCCCACAGGTACGTGCTATACATTTTTGCTTCCACAGATGACTTTTCTATGAAAATGCCTAATAAACTCGTTTAGCATTAGCTCAAAAGCAATTTTGAAAGGTGTTTTCCTCCTACATTCTGAGAGGTTAAAAAAAGGCATAGTTTCCCAGGTCCACCTCTGGAAGACACTGGCATTCTCCAAGGCTTAAAGCAACTTGCTTTAAGGACTGTTGATATTCTAAACAGTTCAAAATGAAAACAGCAACTACTTAAATATTCTTTTTTGAGAAATAATACCACTTTTTTCACTCACATCAGGAATGACTTCATTGTATGCAATACAGATAGCATAACTTTCTGAGACTGGATTCTAAAAAAAAAAATTAATTATTGGGAGAAAACAAAAAAGAAAGCTGTCTTTCTTTACCTGCTAAGAAGACTTATCAGTGGTAGAGTAAGAGACACCTGCCTTTGCCCAACCTTTCTGCTGATGAACAAAGAGATGAGCATGGGACAATTAGTACAACTAGACCAAGCCTATCCTTGTAATTTGCATTATCCACCATAAAAAAAAATATTTTATGTGCAACAGCACACTTTTGCAACTGAGCCCAGGTGATTCTGTCCTGATAAGGTCTCTCTGCCACTTCTGCTTTAATTAGGACCATGTTTTCCAAGATGCTATGATCTGAAGACTGTCATCAAGTACTTACATAGTCATCTTCATGAAGACCTTGCTTCTGAACAGAACTTTTCACCTCCAGGGAAAACTTCTCAAACTCAGGCTTCACAGTCCTCAGCAGAGTGACAGTTTGGAGGTATGAGTATGCTTTCTTGGCTTCAAGGTCATGCTTGTCTCCTCTTCTCCAAGAGCCATTTCCTAAAGAGGGAAACAAGCATATTTCCAAACTAGGTACCATTATGGGATTCCTTTTTCCACCCAAAAGTCCCCTTTTCTGATCATCGGAGAGACGGTAAAGTTCATAGGAGAACAGACTCTTCCTCAAGGTGTGCAAGGAATAACTAAGAAGTGAATGTGCACACCAAAGGACAACATTATTCCCATGCTGTTTTTGCATATTTTAAAAGGGTGGAGATGTGAGTGTGTGAGATGGCATCTTGGAGACAAACACACATGCCAGATCCCAAATGCAGAGAGATTTAAGTGAGAAGAAGTGAGGGAGGATTCATGCACAAAGTTTCTGTTACATGTCACTCCTCTGGGACAGTCATAAAGGCACCAGTAAAGTCAAGGGCTTGATCATCACCCCGAATGGGAGGCAGATGGTGCAGCTGTCCCACTGTGGTCAAGGACAAAACCATGTGTGCCATGGCTGCCAGAGCAGCCCTGCTTTTAACGGGAACGGAATACATAGAAATAAAATGGAATCCTGCGCCTACGCTGTATTTACACGTGTTTTGTGTCACAGCAAGGGAACAATTTAACTCAGACCACCAGTAAAGAAACCACATTTTTAAAAAGCAGGATAGCTGATTGGTTGTTTATTAGGAAAGAAGTCCTTCTTACAAACATACCCTGGCCTTAGCAGGCCCTGAGATCCTGATCCAAAGCCTCAGGAGGTCAGTGGAAAGATTCATGTTGTTCTGGAGCAGGTTTTGTGCTATTTGATGTAAATGATAACTAAAAAGGCTAAAAGGAACAATGGTAGCCCTAAGCAGTGAGCCTTTAAATGTTTACAAGTAATTAAAAGCTAGACAGCCTTTATTTTTTGAACAACAGCAACAAACCCCATTACGGCTAAATGAGCCAAGACAAAACTAATGCTAAATTCCCAAGGTGACCTGGAGGCACACAGGAACCTGAAATCAGAGAGGATGTGGTTATTTTGCTTGTGTTGAGGACCACATTGCCATTGGGTCATCGGACAAGGAGAAGCAAGTTGTAAGGATGATAAGGGAGATGGAGCACAGGTGAAAAACCCATGGTTCTCCCTGCACAGTGCTTCCCAGCTGCATCACACAGCTGCAGGAACAAACTCTTGGACATGAAGAAGGTAAACACAGCTTGCTTTTTGTCCTCCCAGCACTGCTGCTGGGACTTAACTGGAGATTTGCTCTGCTTCCTCAGAGAGCACAAGGGAAGGAGTAGAGGCCCTGCACTTCTCTGGGGATAAACCCTTTCTCCTGCAGTTTTTGGGTCCAGGACTGCTCCTGTCAGTCCCCACACAAGGCAGGAGACACAGGAACTCCTTTCCCACATCTCTTGTCCACCCTAGGAAAGCCTTATTTACCACAACCCATTACCACCTAGGACTGTAATCTTGAGACACAGCAGGAACTTTGCTATTTTTTTAAAGTGATTTAATTTTTTTTCGGAAGGAGCTCTAGATACATATGCCTTGCTTGAGGGATTTATTTCCCAATACAAGGTCAAAATCACTTACACAGAACCATATTCATCACACCCAGTGGAGAGACTGGATAGCAACTCACATCCTACTGTCTGGTTTGGCCACTCTCCCCTGCAGTGCCTGCACCTGACCTCTTCACTGCTCCCAAAGAGAAGGAAGTGCACATCTGGCAGCTGTAAGCAAGCACATCTTGCTACCTTCCCAAAAGAGAGCACAAGCCTTGCAGATGCCTCAAAGCTGAACAGCTTCTGCCCCAGCTGGGCACCTGCATTTTGGAGGGGCTGGATTCAAGGAGCACAGCAGAGACTACAGCACAGAGGGCTTAGCCACAGCTTTGCATTTGCAAAGGGACATAGCTAAAAAGCATGAGATCATAGACATTAAAAAAAATTTTAAAAAATGTGGTAGTGCTAGTAGAATGTAACTTTCTGTCCTGGACACTGTAGGTGTTTCTTCTTTAAATCCCAACACTGGGACTGGGGAAGGTTCACTTGCATAACAGCGTTCCTAGAATAATTTACATATTTAAATTCCTTCACGGAGTATTTTGTGGGAGGTCATCTTGTTACAATACTTGTGTGCAATTATTGCAGTCTTGGCATTTAATACGCCTGGTCTTCTGAAAAATTAGAAATATTCAGAACAGAGGGCAGCAATGAACTGCAATAAAGTCATCTGAACACAGAGACAGTGCCAATTGCCCAATCACACCCACTCTTAGGTTTTATGAAACACTAAACCTAGTATCTCCAGGCACTGGGAACAAGGATTTTTGGGAGAACTTCTCTCCATTTCTCTTGTGTTTGCTTTTCACATGCAATGACCATCTGTGCAAAAGTCAACTTCAGATGCACAGTCATTTCCCACTACATGGGAAACACATCCACCAGCAGAAAATTGGTTTAAAACAAATGTCAGGAAATGCCACATTCTAACCACCCTACATCAGAAGCCAGACATTTTTCATCCCTCAGAAAAGCTGCAAGAAGGCTGGACTACCTGTGTGGCAAAGGAGGGTGGCAATGAGGCTCCTATATTGGCTTTGATCTTGATCTACAACTTCATGTATATCTGAGTGATTTACTTCTTACCTGGCAAAATTTGGCATTCTTTAGGTAATCTTGATGTATGTAGCAGAATCTGTACTTCTGTACATATCTAGATCCCTGAATTTATACAGTTACATACCTTCACTATACAGTGTGTCACACAGCGCTATTTACTGTGAAATAATTTCAGGGGTAGTAGATGAGTAACACAAAGCTTATGCAGAAGAACTCCCAGTTAACAGACTAATTTTAAAAAAAGTCATCCTTTTTTTAAATTGAGTTGTTTCTGTTGGTCAGCCTTTGCAGCTTTAAGAAAGAAATCCCCCACACTTTGCCTTTTTTCTCAACTTCCATTTGGTTTTTAACTTGAAATGAATTTGTTATTATAGAGGATTAGTTAAAGCAGTCTGCACAGAGAAAATTATTTTCTCTACATCTGCAAAGGAATCTGCTCCTTTTAAGACCCACATTATACTTCAACAAAACCTGTCCTAGCTTCAACCACCTGATGTTTGATCTCAGCAAACACATAGCTCCAATGTTACTTTGAATTTAGGTGAGACAGCTGCACCAGCTGAGAGCAGGTATAGTCCCTGCCATGCACTGGTGTAACATGCAGTTACAATTATATTTTGGCATACAGGTATATTAGGTATATTTCAAAAAGAAAATACATTTAATTTAAATTTTGAAGCCATATTTTAGTTTGACAAAAATGACTCCTTTTACTTATGGGTGTAAACAGCCACTTTTATTCACTCTGCTCTAGAAAATTTGGACTGCCTGTGTCCCATCCAGCCCTTTCCCTTTAACACAGCACGGCTGAGTATTTTTGCAGACAGAGTCTGTGATCAAAAGACAAATAAATTAGATGTGTAGATGTCCCAGCACAGAGGTGATTTCTGGAGGCCCAAACCCTGCAGCTGCCCAGAATGGTGGCTGTTGCTAATTACTCCTTCAAGCCCCCTGCTCAGCCCACAGGTCACCAGGCTGCCAGGAATGCCCCTGCCCTGAGAGCTGGCAGTCTCAAGGCTGGGGATGGTGAAAGTCACCCAGACCTGAGCTGCAGAATGGGGTACCCACACCATAACCAATGTCTCTGTCTGGTGCTACTTCCCCCAAAAGTAATCCCTGTAGCATATTTGGCATCTTGTTACCCACCCAGTAGCAACTATCGCCACCAGGTCTGTTTTATTTCCTGCAGCAACATAGCCCAAGTGGAAGATAACTGCAACAACAGGGAGAGACAGTGGTGTTTTCTGGGACTCAGTGCTGCGTGTTTTGAGGCTAACAAATCTAAAAATACCACCATGCTTACAAAAGACTTTGCGACACACTTGGGCAAGAAAAACATTACCATATGATGAGCTGTTGAAGAGTTCAATATTGAAGAAAGCATAGTCCCCATTGGTCATTCCTTGCCGATGAGCAGCCAGCATGATGTTCCTGATAGTGTCACCGCTGGCACACATGATTACAACTGGGAAAAAAAATGAGAAATGTAGATAAGAAGCAGCTCAAGAACTTCAGAGAACAGCATGTGAAGCAAGAATGCTGCCAGAGACACTGACCCCAGCTGTCCTCACAGTTTTGCAACAAACATGAAAACACAGATTGCAAATAAAGTTGATTTCCTAAAGAGCTGACAAGACAGGTAGTGAACACAGAAAGGCTTCCTCTTCCCTTGTCTCCTCTGAAGACAATTAAATAGATCCTCTGTGTGGTCTGGATTTTTACCCCTGCAGAATGTTGTAAGTTCTGGCTCCAAATTCCTTTACCTACATGTATTTGTAGACTAGACCACAATCACAAGCTTTTGTTGTTATTTCTAAGCAGAGATAAGATGAAGATGGAAATACCATGACTTACCATTTCCATTCCATTGAACAGTGTGATGTAGACTGAACTTGCCTACAACTCAGCTACCTAATATTTAGGTACTTGACCTAGATTTTGCTGCCTCTCTGCGCTTCAGGGAGAGCAGCACCTGTGCAGGGACAATGGTATGAATCTTTCCAGAATGCGATCTCTCCTCCAGATACCATGCAATAAGCCTAGGCAACCACCTGTGATGGGATGCCTAATGTTAATAAATGGAAAAACCAAGCACCATTTTATAAGCATGAAGATTAAAGGTGGGTACAAACACCACAGAGCCCCATTTATCATGGGCCAATAGCTAAGCAGATGCTCTGCTGCTACGATGAGACCTACAAGCCCACAGGTGTGCCCCTGTGAGGGAACCGTGACCCTCACTGTGATGATTGTGGTTGCCAGGTCTCTTCCCGCATCTGCTGGGCAGGGGGACTACTGCCCTTGCTATTCCTTCCTCCTGCAAAAGGAAAGAAGAATCCCAACAGGTGAGGTCTTCAACATCGGGGAGAAAACTCCCACACAGAGCAAGTAACACTACAAGCTTTTACATGGTTTACAAGACTACAGGTATGAAGATCATGAAGATCCTGATATCAGTGGGTGGAGCAAAGTGTTTTATCAGAGTGTGCTTCAGGAGTGTATCCTAAAGCAGAGATCCTGTCAGAAGGGTGATTCAAAACCAACTGCACGCACGTTTCCAAGAACGCCGTCACGCATGGCAGGACTCAAAAGCTGCAATAATGTACGCAAATATTTTCAACCCAACAATAAAAATGAATCAAAACCACATTCGGCTCTCCTGGGTGGAAGTGTTTTCTATTATAAGAAATGAAAATGCCAAACAGGCCAAATCTTTTCGCACACAATGAATCTTCTCCCATCGCCTTTCTGGTTGGATGCCACCACAGGCATAAACCTCCAGATGTGCTTGCTGCTGGGGTGAGTCATATTCAGTACAACCCCACACTTCAGGAGAATTATACCATGCATAGCTCTGTCCTACTGATGATGGCAGAGTAATATAATAATTTCCAGAGCAACAGAGCAAGGCATATTTCATGATCATTGTGAAGTATATTAGCATGAAGGAAAATGAACAAGAAAAAAAATTTCTTGCAATAAAATTTGGACCAAATATTTTCCAGATGCACATCAGGAATGAATTTGTCTCACTGTTCTTAATTTCAGTATAGGTGAGAGATTTCCTTTTGAAATGTTTCCTTGCTGCCTTCCCAATTCTTCTTTGACTCTGCCTTTGTAATTCACATCTATCATAAAACTGTAATCTGTAGATGGAATCAAAGGGATTCCCACAACACCAATAAAAGATGTTGACCAAAAGGAATAAAAGAAAGAGAGTGTGTGGTGAACTACTTTAACATACATTAAATCGTATATTGTAAGCCTCTAAAGGAATGTAAGGGAAGTAATATTAACTGTTTGGAAGGGGTTTCTAACCCAGCAGGAAAGCAAAGATTATATATTTTAAGATTCTGAAGCAAATAAGCTATGGGTATGTTTCTCACAATCTTCCAAAAATGTAAATTATGTGTTTAATCTGCACCTGTACCTTACCATTGTGTACGTACAAACATGTATGTGCAAACCCATACAAAATATTCTCCCTTCACAATAATACATCCAGACAACAGCAATTCTAATACTAAAATGCTGAATTTATTGACTAGGATTATTGACTCACCCTGAAAATACTTCAGAGTTTTATTCCAGTTTAAAGGAATAAGTGTTCCCTTTGCTACACACATCCCTTGGACTACGTGCTTACAGACTAATCACAAGCCTGCATTTGTGAACCTTTCAGTAAAACTGAGCCTACAACATGATCTCTGCAGCAGGCTTACCTAAGCCTGTAAGGAAGCCTGAGCTACTAATCAAACAAATTGTAGACAAGCACTTATAAGATTTTCATCATTATGTTATGTGTCTCCAAGACTTCAGTCATTGCACATGGCTGCAGGGACTGAACACGCAGTCCCTGGTACACAGGGGTGAGTGGCTGAGTGTGCCTCTTCCTTCCAGGCATCTGAGAGCCAGTGGAAACCCCCAGCCAGCAACAGCCTCACCCCCAGGGCCAGCCTCTGTCCTGCTGCCCACAGAACAGCTGGTGGGGCAGTTTCTGTCCCAGCTCTGGGAGAGCTTCTAAAAAGAATCCTGTATCTGCTCAAAAGCCCACTCCCAGTCAGGGAGTTCGGTGAAGACTGACCATGCAGGTGGGACCCCAAACAGGAGCAATCTTTGAAAGCTAGAGAAGGTGACGACTTAGAGCCAAGGACAGAGTCACAGCAGGTGCGACACAGGAGCCATTAAAAACTGGAAACCAACCAAGCAAAAATATTTCTAGAAAGTGCCCTGGACAGTGTGCTGCTGCCCACAAGTCCTGCTGTCCTGCTGGGGGGATCTCCAGTGAGTACCCAGAACAAATAAAGACTTTGACTGATCTTCAGACCTCATCTGGTGCACCCTCCACATGGTGTAGAACTCTTAAAATATTGTGGTAACCTGAAAGATGCCATGAGCAGCAGGGCAAAAGGAATCTACCAGGTGAGTCCTGCAGTCAGTCTTTAAGGTCAGAAAGGCACAAGTGGAAGCTGGAGGGCCCCACCTGAGTGGCAGGAGTCAGAGAACAAATAAAGAGGTGAGACAGAAGGAGGGGCCCCACAGGGCACAATGGGGAGAAAGAAGAGGGCTGCTTCTGTTCAGTCCTTTGCAAGAATTGTGAAAAACCAAATGTCTCAGCTCAGCACAGCATTTCAGACCAGGCTGAAAGCAAGCCCTCTTCCCTGACTGTCAGTATGGTGTGAAGAGTGGGGCTGGGGTGAACACTTGTCTTTTCCTGCTGTAAGCATGCTGTAATGCTCTCAGCATCAGGAAAGCCACACACACACACACTTTACAAGCATCTTTCCCCACAGTGTGGTTTCCTCCAGCACTGACACATTTCTTTCTCTCCATTCATTATATTTTCCCAAATGATACTTAAAAGGAAAGCTCTATTTAAAGCACCTGCTTCAGTGAACAGGGAATTAAAAGCCCTATGCTGGTAGAGGTCAGTTATCTCACACACTCCTGCATGTTAATGATTTCACAGCAGCATAACATCAGCAGTGCAAGGCTGCTCCATCCACAGCCTACAGCACCATAATATCAGTTCTGCCTCCCACACACAGCATGATCTTTATCTGTCCAATTCTGATGCTATTTTAACACTATACAGCAAGATATGTAAGAATTGTACAAAGGGCTTTGTACATCTATGGCTTTCTTGGAAAATACCTAAAGACTTTAGGTCCTCCAGTTCACTCCTGGAACACATATTTTCTTTTTGCATGACTTACTGGGGAAGCCTGAGGCTGTTAAAACCCTCTTACAGTAAAAGTGTTTCTGATAAGCCCATATATCCCCCCATTGCTAGGCAATATCTCACTTTAAAACACATCTAACCACAAAATTGCACGTTCCAAAGCACTTTGCTTTGCTGCTCCATGATGCAAAGTCAGTTCATCCAGCCCAGACATGACTGTCCCAGCTGTTTTACAAGCCATTTATCTCCACGGTCTCTTGCTAACTGTTGGTGACAATATCACGGCATGCACTCAGGTGTTCCGCATGCACACATCCCCTGAAATTGCCATTTCCCCTAAACGCATCTATTATTTATGAAGTACTTGACGGGGCTCCCAATGGCAGAAGTCGTGAAAAGGTCTCCCTCTGCCAGGCATAGCGGGGTGAGAGGAAAACATCTTTGTTTAGCCCCTGAACTTGCACAGTGTCACTGCAAGAAATCTCAGAGAGTAAGCAACAGATTTGCTGCCCTGCAGACGTGGATAATGTTGGGTAAACCAGACCGCCAGCAGAAAGCTGATTTCTCACCACGCCACAAAGCCCTCCTAAGGTGGTCCCCTAGGGCAAACCGCGCTTTACGCCGTCGGGAGGCAAAACTCTACCTCTGAGGGCAGAGTTTTCACTCCGGGCTGCTGTTCCCGTCCGTCGGAGGATGCCGGGCCCCGGGCTGCCGTCGCAGCACCGCAGCGGTTTCCCCACGGGCGGGTCGAGCCGTGACTCTTCCCCCCCTGCAGGTCCTTCCCTCCGCGGCATTCCCACCGCCCCAGCCGCCACCGAACGCCTGCAGGAGCCCTGCCGGGCGCTCCGCCGCCACTCACCCCTCTCGCCCGTCTGGAGGGCGCGGACCACGTCGTCGATGTCGAGGTGCCGGCTGGTCTCGTCGAAGCTGTGCACGGCCATGTGGAAAGCCTCCTCCTGGAAGACCACATGGACGCCCTCCATGGCGAAGTAGCAGCTGCGCTCGGGGTTGCTGTCGCTGTAGAGCAGCGTGGCCCGGTTCCACTGGTGGTGGCGGAAAAGGGCCAGCAGCATCTCTCCCATCTTGGCGTAGGCGGGCGCGACGCGGGTGAGGTGCGAATACTCGCCGCCCTTGGCGCCGAAGCCGGCGGCCAGCGCGCCCGCCGACAGCATCGGCACGTCCCAGTGCGCGGCCAGCCGAGCCACCGGCGCCGCCGCGTACTCGCACACCGGCCCCAGCAGCAGGTCGGGGCGGCGGCGCTGCAGGGCCACCAGGTCCACCAGGCTGAACAGGGCGCGGTTGCCGCACGCCGAGTCCTCGTAGGTGAGCTGGAAGGTGTAGCCGGGCGGCAGCCCCGCGCCGCTCTCCCGCAGGCTCCGCACCGCGTACTCGATGGCCGGCCGCACCCGCCCCAGCGAGAAGAGGTAGGCGTCGTCCTGCGGCAGCAGCACCAGCACCCGGATCAGCTTCTCCTCCTCCTGCTCGCCCGCGGGGCCGCCGCCCAGCGCCGCCCGCGCCGCCAGCACGCAGCAGAGGCTGCCGAGCAGCCAGGGCGGCATCGCGCCCGCCCCCCCGGAGACGCCCGAGCTCCGGCAAACTTTTCGCCCCCCCTTCCCCGCCCGCCTCGAAATTGTTCGGTCGTGCTTTATTTCTCAGGTGTTTGGCGGATTCACAACCTGCCCCTCCCCACCCCGCTGGCGGGTCACGGACGGAGCATCTCGGCTCTGCTTTTCTCGTTCTCTTATAGATGGACGACTATTACTATAACCACTTTCCCCCCCCTGCGCCGGATCCCCCCGCGGGGCTGCCGGGCTCCCCTCTTAAGTAGCGCGGGAGCAGCAGCGTCTCTCTCCGCACGCCCGGCGCGGCGCGGCCGGGTTTGTGCGCAGGGAGGAGCCGGCCCGGGCGCTGCCTCCCTGCGCCCCTCCCTGCGGCCCCCCCGCCCCGCACACCTCCGCGGCAGCGCGGGGGGTGTCCTTATCGCACGCATCCAACACTCATGTGTGTGTTTCGCCTGCCTTCCTGCTCGGCTGCTGCCCTGCCTTGCCAAGCGAGTCCCCGCGGGGGAGTAAAGGAGCCCTTTGCATTTCCATTTTTTTCTTAAATATTCTTTGGGGGCTGTTACAGACGGCTTAAGCCGTCCTTTACTGCTTGAGGAAGGCTTTTGAGGCACCTCGAGGGCTCAGGGGTTCGGCCCTCGGCAGGGCTGGGGGATTTGGGGAAGGAGGGGTTGCAGCATCAGCATCAGGGGATGCTCGGCAGGGCGCAAGCGGGGCTGCCCTGCTCCCATCTCCTCACCCGGAAAGGTGCCCGTGCGCAGCATAAGCCTACGGGGGAGTTGACAGTGAATCTGTGGCCCCTGCCTGTGTCCCTTTGGGATCTTTCTGAGCCCCCCGTGCCTGGAAGGTCTGGATGCCGGGTTTTGCCATTTCCTACTGTGTGGACAGACACAGTTTCATGCCGCAAGCAACAGATATTTGGTTAACATTAGTGAAGGAGAGGTCTGAGATTATTTTACTGGGAATAAGATAACTTTTGGAATTACTGCGACAACACTGCCTAGTCCTAGGAGCATCCCTGTTGAGTCCTACTCACTGGCTTAAAACTGCTGTGTTTCAGTTTTTGTTGGCCTTTTCTGAAATAAAGTGATGTGAAATGTGCAAGATGTTTTGTGAAAGAGGCTTTGGAGCACCTTATGCTTTTTGACTGCAACAGCCTAAAGGGGTGCTCTGTGGAGCTCTGTGTGCCCTGTACCAGCATGCATCCTGAAAGCCAGAGCAGGGCTGTACATTTTGATGTTTTACGGTTGCTAGAGAGTGCCAGGTTTGTGTTTGAAAGGGGAGAGAACTGCTCCTGGCCTTACAGAAGAGGTTTGTTTAGTTCAGCGCAGAGGTCGTTGTCAGGGCAGTATGTGTAAACTTAACTTTTGTTGCTGCCTTCGCTGTGCAGGCTGTGAATGGGAAACCTGCACTCCTGTGGTGACCATCTGCTCACCTTTAAGATGCCTCAATTAAATAAAGCAAGCTCAAAGGGCTTGTGCAATTACAACGGAGAAGTGGAATGAAAACAGCAGATAACATGATGTAGAGAAATAACCATCAACATTTATCTAACAAGGCTCGGTAAAATAAAGAAGCTCAGAAATTCAAAGATGGGTAGTGTCTCTGAGAAATGTGCCTCTTGTAGTTTTATTTGATTACTGAATCAAACTTCAGAGTGTTCTTGAAGATTACATAAACATCTACCCTGGTGAAGCTGGTTTTGTGTGTTCCTGTGCTGTAAGTTATGTCAGGCATTTTTTGTTGTAAATGACTCCATATAACATAGAGGAGATTAAGCAGAATGTTACAATATACAACACACCAGCCATCTTTACCACAAAGCTTGCAAAAACATTTTCTTAAGACACATTTTGAAATGCTGACCTTTGTAGTCATTGCTTTATGGTGACCCAACAGATGTGTTTACGCACCAAAATCTGGTCGGATCTCTCTTGATTTCCTTCTTCCTCCAGCAGAATATCTTTTTCATTTTACATGAAAAAGACATTTTACATGTGAGCTCCATACTCTCCTAGCTGTCTTATTTGAGCATAAGCTGTGTAAACACAACAGAAGAGATAGTAACCCCATAAATCACAGGGCTGCTGCCCCTTTACACGGGCTGCTCCTTGTGAGGTAGAGTACTGCTGGGAATGAATCAGAGTGGGAGAAGCAGGGCCAGCATGAGGCAAATCAAGAAACAAAAGGCATCTAGCCAGTACTGTGTAGCAGTAGTAGTGTCAGAGTCCAATTCAGTGTTTTCATAAAAACATTGGCCCACAGTATGTGGCTCTTACCTGAGTAATTGCATTCAGTGTTATGGGAGTCAGTGTCTCTGTGGGCCTAGAGTGCTATAAACATTTTTATTCCTGTTTGCCCTAAGTGTTTTTGTAAAAAAGAATCCCAGCCTGTGATGAACTTCTATTTTTCTGAGCCAAGAAATTATGCATGAGAATTTACTTGTTAATCCCAATTCAAAATGTCACTTACTACACCATCATCAGTTCACTTACAGTATTTTCCATGGCTATAAATTCAACATCTCTCCACAGACATTATTTTTTTCTGCTACATAAATGCTTTTTAATAGGAACAAATCCTGCAGTTGCAGATTTGTAGCAGGCAGAGTGCCCACAGACTGCAATGAGATGAGAGATTTCAGAATAGCCCATTAAGGACTAAAGTAATTTCGGACACAGGCTATTTTCTCCCCAGAAATAACTCAAACACAAGTCAAGAATCACTTGACTCGCTCCAGCTAGCATTAGCAGCAGTCTGAGCTGCCTGATGCCAATTCAGAATTTTTTTCACAGATGGGTTCGCTGAAAACACAGTCCCACCTACAGGCTGAAAAGATGAAATGCTTTAGCATCGCCTATACTGCAAATATACCCAGGCACTGAGACTTGCAAACTCCTTCCCTGTTCTGCAAGGTCTATTATCTTATTATTTTAAGGAACCTGTACTCTTTTGGAATGCACCTAAAGGATTTCTAAATGCATCATGATGTAACCTGTGTCTCTTTTTGTGTTCTGTGACCTTACCTTCATATACGTCTGTTATGTAAAAAAACAACATGGTAATGTGAATTTATATTTTCCTTGTGACACCAACTTCTGTGGAGATATAAGAACCACAAGGTCACAAAAATGCACACAAAACATAGATGTACATATGTACAGATATATATATATAATATATATATACACACACATGCATAGCAATAACACTTTGTTACTGTTGCCATCTGAACATATTCCACTTCACAGCAGAAAGAAAAGGCAGGCAGGTAAATGTCATTTTTATTTTAAGAATGAGATGCTAGGATGCAAAAGACTGGCTCCCACTCTGTTCTTTTCCGGAAATAATAAAGGTTAAACTTCTCATCATGAATGTTTAAGGAGGAACAATACTTCTTTTCTGCTGCCTGCCACTCCAGACAACATGCAACATCGGCAAGATGCAATGTGCAATGTGGGCAAAATGCAGCTTTATACACAGCAAAGACTAGTTGCCTTATTCATTAGTGTTTTATGGAACGCTTGTGTTTCCACTGAAGCCTATGAAAAACATAATGGTGAGAAGTTGCCATCACAACCCTCCAGATAACTTTAATTTCTAAGAAAGATGGTTTTGCAATTATTTTCACTTTTAAAAAGTATACCTACGTTACCTATTTTGCAAGTACTTGTAGTTCAGGATGGTAATACTAAAAATGCAACTATTGCATTCTTCTTAACAGTGTAACCTTATACACTACCTTAAGTCATACTGCCTCTCTGCTAAACTCACTTTCCTCTTCTGACTGGACTATGTTAGAAAATATTCACTTTGTTCAGGCAACCAGTTTCTGTATTTAAAGGCAATATCTGGATATAGATAATGTCTGGGTATAGAACAGACTTTTTCTGCCAACTAAACTAAATTAGAAGGATCTAACTAAACTAAATTGGCTTGGATCCAAGTTGTTCCTATGATTTTCACTTTTGTTTTCATTTCCACATGTCTTAGATAGGTCAGCACTGGATGGTCACTGGAGTGCACAGGATGGTGGCCACCTTGCTTCTCATGTGCATCGGCCTCCATCAAACAGCTGTATCATAGTGTGAGATAAAGAGTGAGTGGTGAAATACAAACACCAGCTGTACCTTACCAATATAATGGCATTTCTGTCCAGAGGATTTTAAAGGTTTTGGAGAGCAAAGATCTTTTCTGCTTGAGATCTAGTAGCACTACAATATGTACCCATATTGCTTGTAAAAGAATAGTTAGAAATACTATTACGGTGTCCCTCAAAAAGAGAGTTGGGATCGGACATCCCAAACCACTGACAACTAAGGAGCTGCATTTCTGTTATGTGTAATCTCAAGACAGAAGCTAATTCATAGCCTACTTTCACATACATTCTCAATAAGAGGAACAGAAGTCTCACAACATAAAGAAACCAGACATCTATGCTTTGTCAGGATATTCAGCTCTGCAGAATGTGTCAGTTTACACAGTAATATCACCCCAGGAACAGATTGATCTTTGGAAGTACTCTGAGGCAAAATGTGGATTATTTTTTTAACTAAATCAACTCATTGATAGGTTTGTGGTTGTGTTGGCACAGCAGAGCAAGAGATCTGAAACAAGAGCAGCAAAATGCCAGAGATGAGAGACAGGAACTTCTTAGTGGAAATTAGTACTGAGATCTCTGTATGTCTTTTCTCTTGCATGTTAGTTAATGATTAAATTACAGGGAATGCATAGAAAAAACATTTTTAATACTATTGACAGGTCTTATTCCACTGAGCTGATACANACTAATGCGGTTTAAAAAATTAATGTATGGACTTGGTGTAATACACAGTTGTCATTTGTCATCACATCACAGAAATGGGAACAAATAAGATTATTGAGTGAGGACAAAAGCTCCAGAAACAGATGAGTTGATGGAGGAAGACAAAGTGCAGAGCAGAGTGGGATGCCAATGGTCAATAAAGAGACACAACAAAGCAAATAAAAAAAGGAGACCTTACAATTAATGGCAAACTGGCCATTTCACACATCAGTTAATGTAATTTAATCATAGCAAGATGGATATGGGCTCAAAAAATAAAGCAAACAGTACTTCACAGGTTCTAGTTCCTGCTAAAAGGCAGGAACTGAGCAGTGATCACTTCTGACAGAAGCAGAGCAGGAGGAAATGGAGGTGTCCTCATGTTCTGTGCAGAGAGAGAAAGGCCTTTTGGAAGTGTGGCTTCTATTTGCACACTGATAACAGAGACCTCTGGAAAGTGATTACAGAAATATAAAGAAATATTCTTTATGCGCAGTTTGTCATGTATTTCTTAAGAACCTGCTTGTTATTTTCATTAGTTTTATATTTTGCTCTTTCTGACAGCATAAGTGTTTTTATCACACAGACACAGACAAAAAACCTGCTTGAAAATATTTAATTAATTCTCCTGTATGTACACTTGTAGACTAAGGTCAAAAGGACATAAGCATCCCTCGTGTTTGTGAAAAAAAATTTCCTCATGTCTTTTGCTGCCAAAGCAGACAGAAAGAGCAAACGTATGCAGTGGTGGAAATGTTAGCAGGAGTTAAACATCTTTCTGAAGAAGTAAGCAATTCTTCACTTCCTTTTTCCTCTTAAATTTTCCCAACAGTTTTCACATTAAAAAAAGGACAGAAAATATTGGGGTTTAATTCTTTTTGCCTTCAACTTTAATTCTTATATTGTTCTTCTTTTAACACCAGACAGATCTTTTTAGGCAGATGTGTTTGGTCAATTTAATTTTCTCAAAGGCAGCTGGGAGCTGGTCCAACATAGGACAGAGAGGAGCAAGAACCCCAAAGTAATTTGTAGCTGAAGCAGGACTATTGTGTACAACTGCCACAATCAATAGGACTGCCATGAGTAAAAAAAGGCAAAAAAAGAAAAAGACTTAAGGTCATGCCTATTCTGGCAATAATTGATGTGAAAAATGGGGCTTTCTGGCTGGTTTCTGCTGCCAGACTTTACTGCCCTTCCAGATATGTCAGGACAAGTGCGTGTGTAATTGCTATTTACCCTCATTCTGTCAGCCTGATTTGAGCGTAAAAGGTGTTTCTGCTAAACTAGGTCACTAAAACCCATGTAGGGAGCAGATCCATATGAAGAAATGCCAAAAGGCTGGAGGGGGTGATAATCTCTGGTGGAGGGAACAGCTCCAGGTGAGCTGCAATAACAAATTTCTTATCCCAAGGCAGCTGCACCTGAGATGGCATATTAGGCTCAGGTGATACAAAACACAAATAAAGGTAGAAAATACGTGTCTTTTACTGTATTTCTTTCTCTTGTGGTTAACCCTTGGTGTCATTATTAAACTATGTCATTGTTTAAAGGAGTGATTGAACCTACAATGTTTGTGAAAGGAGAGCTTTATGTAGCAATATGGGCTGTGTTAAATGAATGATGCAGTGCTTTCCTTGTAAGGGAGAATCACTAGAAGACAGAGCCAGAATCTTGCCAAACTAATGGAGAGACATCAGGAAGACATGAGAGCAATGACAAGTGCAGCTAGGTGAATTTATTGAAACAAAACAATTAATATAGGCTGCATTAATTACTGAACACTTCCATGATTAAATGAAACTGTGCTAAACTAGAGGATATTTCAAGCTGGTTCTACCCTGTGTTTTGTTCTTGCCCAGAAAGTCATTAGTCATTAATGAGGGAGGAAAGAGTACCTGTTAAAAATCTATGACCAATGAACTGCAAAGGTAGTTTGAAATCAAAGAAACAATTTGCTACTGCCCAGTGCTTTTCTGTTCAGGGAATTGTACAGAAGAACAGGACACAATATGGAATGGAGCTGCTCATCCTGAAAAGCCACCAACTGAAGGAAAGTGAGCGATACTGAGCTGTCATATCAAATAAAGTGCTCTATGTCAGGTCTGAGCCATAGCTCTCTCTGCCCTACAGGAATACTGTGCTTCTTTTAAGCACAATTGTCTTGAGAAAATCACAGACTGAGAAGGGAAGAACCATCTGGAAACATGTTTCCCGAAACAGATTAAAATATTAAGTTTGCTTAGTCAAGGAAAGAAAAGACTGAAAAGATATGTTGTGGTCCTTCCATATGGAGCAGATGTTTCAAACATAGTGATGAGCTGTTTTTTCTGTTCCATGCTATTGCCAAGACATCCCATCCTATTCTTCCAGGTGAATTGTGAATAATTTAAACTTGTATGTCCCCTTGGAATATCTTTTTCCTCTGACCAGCAAGTAAGAATGGAGTCCCTTCTGCCCTCTATCCCTGTAGTTGTAAAACTTTGAAATAATTTTCCAGTTTAGTATTATTTTTAGTAATGTTCCAAATACTTCCAAGTGAAAAGGACACAAAGAAAAAAGCTTTTATATAACTTGT